>MJUU01059702.1:0-16880 GCA_002080025.1 Modiolus philippinarum | reverse complement strand
AAAAATCGGAAGGAGCAAGTTGTTTTGACAAGGTGTCGAATAGGGCATACAAGAACAACTCATGGTTACATTCTAAATGGTGAAGACCGACCTGAGTGTATTCCGTGTAATTGTGCTTACACAATACAACATATTTTACTTGAGTGTGTCGATGTTGCCGACATACGTCGCACATTTTATACAGCTGATTCTCTTAAAGATTTATTTACTAACGTCGCTGGTGACAAAATTATCCAATTTTTAAAAGTTGTCAATTTGTATAGTAAAATATAAGTATATTATCCAATTTTTGAATTTCATCTAATTTGATCTATTTATCTTAAATTATCTATAATATGATTTTTATCCTTTAGAAATTCTTTTTTATCTGTACATAGCAATATGTTTTAATTGACTTTTTTAACTTGTATATTTATTTCTAATATCAACAGTTCACGCCACGATATAGCTGAAATATGGCTAACGTTGGCGTTAAGCAACAATAAATCAAATCAATTTACAAAAAAAAAGATTAAGGAAAAACCAGTCCATGGCATACGAATGACACCCCCATATTTTCAACTAGTCTTCAAGACACCGTACAATTCCCCATACTGAAAGCTTCAGACCAATTATCAAATTATTACTATATATTTTACGAAAGGATATGGAGTAAATGAACACGAGACCATGTCACATATGTTAACTCCAAAAAAAAACACAATCTGAGAATTTTTTTATGAAAATTTCACATTTATGGATCAGGGTAAAACTAAATGTCCCCTTTGTCTTACAGAGGGGGCATTAAAAGATATGGATTGATTCTGTAATGATTAAAAAAAAACGGAAAGAAAACAAAAGTTTTACATATGACAGACAAATTTCATGGCAAACTAAAATTTATGTAGTAAATTCGAATGAAACAAAGTTTCTACATATACGTGATACAACCAAGTAATGGAACGACGCTTTTATTGTTTAAAGCTAAAAATTAAATAATTTATAATCGCTTACCTATGGTGATTTACCGGTGTCACAACACAAATTGCAGTAAATAGTATGCACTTCCTCTACAAGGCCATTGTAATCCTTACTTGCACCACGTTTCTCCAACGCTGACTGCGAGGCTGATGAGAAAACTGAAAGAGAAATATTTCCATCATAGAAATGAGTTCGACTACTGGTTGATGCCTTTTTAGCTTTCTTGTGATCAATGGTTTCAACGTCATTAGAATACATATCCTCTGACTCCACAACTGAACAATCAAATTCAAACCACAAAAGAACAAAGAATCTAATTTTATGCTTAGTCCATGTATTTCACATAATATGTTTATATCCATAACACAACAAATATACGGACAACTACTGTCAATATCGCTCTGTTTGGTTGTTTTGCAGTTGTTACTCGGGTAGAGACTCGAGTTCCGCATGAACACAACCTCATCAAAACTCGAGTTCGACTCTAGAGCCGGAAGTAGGTGGCCCTGATAAAGACTCTTGTAAACACTCCAATCTGATTGGTCCATTTTATTTCCGCCATTTTGAAAAGTTGAACTCTAGCTACCATCGGATTTCAAAGGGTTACTCGAGTTCTAATGGCGCGGAATGAGTAACTAGTCAGAATTAAGATAACAAAATGATTCTAATTCCTTCGCCTATGATATGACAAGTATGAATGACTAAGTACCGAAGTTACTGTAAATTTAAATTCTGCATATGCGCATATCGACAACTTATGTCTCTTCAGTGCAGATAAAATCTAAACGTTTGGAAGGCCATAAACTCAAAGATGTTTAAAAACTGATAGAGAACAAAAACCAATATCATCTAAATGTAAAGCCAAATTTAGCTAAGGACAGAGCTTTGCATGATGGAGATACTCCTTAGTTTTCAACAAAATTTACTAAAATTTTGATATTGTAAGGTTCCAGATAGAATCGTCTTTGTATACATATAATTCTTAGATTATATTGTATACAGACTTCATGAAAAATACTGCTTTATTATATAACATGATAGTTTTCCAAAAAGTAGTTTTAAAACATCACCATGTTTCGATAGCACAAGCAAAGACAATGCTGGTACTACGTGAGTCAATATAAAATCAACAACTGATAAACTATTTTACAGACAAGAATGTATTTATAACTGAACAACACCCATAAAAGTGCCATTTTTAATGTACCGAAGTTATAGAGAATGTATATCTCAACATCATTCTGAATATATAGAAACCAGTTTTTCATAAGATTGCTCTATTATCCGTTGCAAGTTTGTCGATACAATTTGACAAGTTTCAGATGAAGAACATAGGTTAAATATAAAAAGAACCAACAATTTCAAATTTCACATATATTCATCAAATGGTGTACTCAATGTGCTCGTAAAGGGCAAATTGAACCAAATGCAACTTCCTAAACACGGTTCTTTTAAAGAATAAAATTCTCATTCAATCAGAATCCTACAAATCATATGTACATTTGTATCTCTAAACGACCCCAAATAGACGTAGTGATGTTAACCTTCAAAGTTCTAAAATCAGAATCCTACAAGTCATATGTATCTTTAAACGACCCAAAATAGACGTAGTGATGTTTACCTTCAAAAATTCTAAACTCAGAATATGCTTTGTTATATAAGACTCAAGTGACTGCGATAGCTTAAGCTTAAGTATTGCCTTATGCCCAGTTAGACCACAACTTAAATAAATAGAGAGTTTCACGCTCTTTGTATACTGTAGAGAGCAAAACGACATGACATTTGCGTTCCCAACTCCAAGATTCAAAAAGTGACGTTTACTATGGCTGTAACTACATTAAGACCAATTTAAGACAGTGTCACTAGTAGAATTAATGACCGACTTAAACGTAAAATTGAGTCGATGTTTCTTGACCAGGTTATCCAAGCTACAACGAAATTAATGAAATAAACAAAATACAAATACTCGAGGATGTAAGACAAATTTAACATTTGCTAAAACAGCCAAATTGCTAAGGGACTGTTGTTCTTTTCGTATTAAATAAGGATTTCGCATCCTACAGTAATATTTTCCAAACAAACAACGGTGACTTAAACGTATATATCTCCTTATTAGGGGTCAAAATTTTTAAGGGGGGTCTGTAATGGACCTATTAGGTTTCTTTCCCCCTTCTGTGAAAACTGTCCATCCCGGTCATGACATTGTTATTACATCATACTTATTTAAAATACAATTCATCATTCATTAAAAAATCTGAAGCAATTAGCAATGTTCACAACATGTTCATACACTGAGTCCACTAACAGAATTTATTCAGAACCACATTCACACTGAATACCAGTTTCTACTATACCTTTTCGTCAGTTTGTGTGTCGTTCATTCTTTTTTTTTTATTTCCTTCAGTTTCGTTTAATGCTTGATAGGATAGAGATATGTCCTCACTGACGGCTTGACACGCAATTATTTCCGTTGTGGTGCTTGATGATGAGCTTAACGATCTAGTCACGTTTAGCTCATCAGCGGTTTCAAGTCGCAAAGGCGTTTCCATTTTTGTAACGGTGCTAGATGGGCCAGGCATCCAATAGGCTGAAAGTTCGTAGATTGTTCCTTCTGGAAAGTTTTGTCACCTTTTTGAACACCACCATTCCCCGCAGGGATAACTACAAATGTTTAAGTTGTTTAACTTTTTGATTTCCTCGCCCTGTCCCGAACAATCAATACTATAGCGGCCTCTGGGGAAGTTTGACACATTGAGGATGTCCCCAGAATTTTTTTTCAATCTCCCTTAGTAGGAGGTTGTAAGTGAAAAGTATCCCTTTTTATACGCCCGCTTTGACTGGACTTAATATTGTATACCGGTGTCTGTCCCTCCGTCAATGCGTCATACTGAAACTAAAGAACTCGTTGTTCATTTTTCTTGAAAATTTGCAGGATTGTTGACGTGATGGAAAAAACTGATACTCTTGGACAATTTTAGGATATTTACCGAAGTTGGAACCAGAATAATATTCAAAAAGCTTATTGGCCACTATATAATTTATATGCAAAAATTCTACATAAAAATTTAAAATTAATTTCTAAAGTTAAATATATTTATATGGTAATCAATCTACTTTTTGTGGAAGCTGATTTATAATTGTCGGCAATTTTGTCCAGGGCCTTGTGTCTAACATTTGTCTGGAAACTTCTACCATAATGTTTATGAGCTGTGGATACATCATGTGCCATGTGTTTGTCTAAGCCTCTCCTGTTCCCTGTCACAACCCGATTCTCTTATTGTTGTAACTGCCATTTCCTGTTTTTGGAAGCTGTAAGTTTCGGCAGGTTCTGTCCTATTGATTTTTTCCAAATTTGTCCCATTCCCATTGTCTGAAAATAAAAAAAATAGAAGTTGCATTAACAGGAAACGCACATGAAAACATATACCTGATTAAACAGGTACAAGCATAGTAAGAAACATCATGTTTTCTTCATCACAGTTCTTTAACTGTTAATTACGTTGTTGTAATATTAAAAACTGCACAACCAGTTACAGTTAACGATTAATCAGTATTCATAATATCAGTTCTCAAAATTTAAAGTCAAATAAGTAGTTAATCACATTACTAGTCCCATAAAGTCAAAGTGATATAAGTATGCAATCATTATATCAGTCCTACAGCGTTAAAGTTAAATGAGAAGCCAATCACAATGCCACATCTGGAGAGATAGTCTTACAGAAAATGGTTTTTCATTTATTAAAACTAATTCAATAGATTTATATGGAGTGACATTCGTTGACTTATCGAACTGGACTTACTGAGTGTAAATCACAGATTTCCGGACGCGTTTTTTTTTTGGTGGAAAACGTCGAGTTTCCCAGGGATGTAAACTTTAGTTAAATTAGTTTCGATTGTTTTCTGAGGAGACTTTCAAAATTTGATTTTCCAACAGGGTCCAACGTTAAATAATGTTTCCCAATGTGGCCCTTTTAGGGGGCCTGAAACGAATGAGCAATTTTTGCGAAGAACCTCTCAAACATCTTTCTTGTAAAATATGGTTGAATTTATTTCATAGTCATAATATGACTTTCCGTGGGTCCGATTTAAACTATTTTTCTTGGTGATTGTCATATATTTATACCGGATCTCGTCTAATTTATTTGTAAATGCCCTGCATTATATTAAGTTTTCTTCAATGGGTTGAGAGCAAATGATGAAAATGATTTTTACCATCGGACCCATCATGAAACTTTTATCCGTTGTGACTTTCATGTTTTCATGAGTTCACACTGTTAGTGCTTTAGTTTTTTGTGTTGTATATGTACTGTTCGTGTGTTTTGTGGACATGTGGTGTCTTTAGTCTTCCGTCTTTTGGTGTTCCTGCTTTTGCCTTGTCTCTGGACTTTGATTTATGTAATCTTGTGCTTTGTTCCTTCGGTATTCTACTGCCGTTGTTCTATCGATTCAAAAAGAAGTCAAAAATTATTACAAAGGACCGCTAATTCTTGTAAAGTATGGTTGATTTTCTTTTGTAGATAAAAATTGTTTTAAAATTATCCACTGGACGACGAACTTCCAAGTTGTGGCTATAGCTCATATCTTACACAATCCTTTGGGTTAGATGAGCTAAAAATGAAAGTGCACAAAATATCGAAACAAAATTTAATCTTACCGTCATCAACAATAGTGATGCCATCAAAGCATTCAGATCTTCCTTCACTTGCTAGCAAAAGGAATTTTGCAATCTTTGCGTTTTCCATTATACATATGGGGAGTCGATAGTACTGCCTTTGAACTTGGGACGTCTCGGTAATTGCTAACACTTGAGAAAGTGTTTCAATATGCTTCCGCAGAAACGTAATTGAAACTGCCTCAGGCTGCTTGAGATCTAGTTTTTGCTTGATTTCTCTTAACACTTCTGACCCTCTATATGTTTTTTTCGGATGGAGCAGGTCTCGCAAGGATGTATTTTGATTCTATTTTCTTCCTTATGGAGATTTAAAAAAACAGTTGATGTAGTCTTGCATATTTGGCGTTAGCTGGATGGGTACAGCTCTGCCGAATTTTCCTCTTATTTCTATCCGATGCAGTTGCTTACACAACATTATTTCGATTTCCGAGAGCTTTCCAAATAGTGATTCATCAACACCTCGAGACAGTTTTGACTATCCTACTTGATCTACTGTCAATCTCTGTACCTCTCCACCTCTTTTTCGATTAAATAAGGATATCTCGCTAAGTATTGTTTTGCACAACTCTACTCTCTCATCTAATGGTCTTGCTTTGAAACTTTCACCTTTGACATATTTATGGATGGCTTGTACATCTTCGCACAGAGGCAGCAGTTTTGGTTTATTGACATTTTGTGTTATTGTGGATTGTCTAGCATTAGCAGAAATGGCAGAAATGAATCTGCAATTTCCTGCTGTTCTTTATTGCTTTTGATCATTCCTATGGACTTCAATATCTCTGCGCCACGTTTCAGTCCGTGGCCAAGTGTATATGCTCTTGATTTCGGGTCATAATTACTTTTATTCCTGACGACATTAATACAATCTCAAAATTGTGCGGATTCAAAAAGTANAAAAAAAAAAAAAAAAACATTATAAAACAAAAGGAGTTCATAACCAATCCAATATATCTTACCACACTCTCATGTTTTTCTATCACAGTATTGATTTTATTAAATAGTATACTAAATTATATTGTTCACTAATGTCCTGACATTAGTTTCGTTTTTCTTTCTTTCATAATTCCAGTATATTTCTCCACACCCCTCATGCTTGTCTATAATAAAATTGCATTAGTAAACTGGATGTATTGTTAACTTATGTCTTGACATAATTTTTTATTTCTGTACAGTGTTTCGGTTTAGGTATACATGTAGTTACCAAGGCAATCATCCTCGTCAGATCTCCCTAGCCTATATATCTTTTTAGTATGGTTTTCAGTTCTTAGGGATATGTTATAGGTAATTAAATATTGTAAATATTCTATAATGTATTTTATTCATTGTTTTTATTTTTTACGGCCTTAATATTATGTAATTTGTTTGGCCTAATTATGTAACTTGTTTAGAATAAACAATGGTCAAGGTTATGACACCTTAGAAAATATAGAAATTTCTAGAATTTAAATTAATATTTAACACATAGAATTTTCTAGAGGTTTTCCTTACATAATCATTCTAGTCATGTGATTGTCAGTTGATTAGAATGTTTCAGTCGTATCTTGTGGATTGAATTTTCTGGAAAGAATAAATGTATTTATATAAGGTAGCTGAAAAGGGTTAAGTCAGTCAGTTTAATAAGTTTATACAGGATTCGTTAAAATAGGATTATCACGCACATCTTTCGTATTGGAAATCGCCATCAATTATTGTGAATCTATTACCAACTATTTAGTGAGGATTAAAAGGATTATTCTATTGGACATTTATTGGTGGAATTAAAAGAACTATTCATTTGGATTATTACTTGGACTTTGTCAGATAAGTCATATATTATTATATTGTGTACTTAATTTTTAAAATCATTTTTTTTTTGTCTTATTAAAAGTTAATTTTGAGTCAATTTTGTTTTATATTTGCTGACTTCAATTTACAATAATTTATTGGTCGTTTCAGCCATATAACAGAAACTGGGGGCTATCGTCCGGGATCTTCGAAATTGTTTAAGAAAGAAATTATTATATTTTTGTCAAACAGAAATTTTTTTAAAGTTAGCTATCAATTTTTTACAAGATATCATTTGATCCAAAACAATTCATGTCTACTTGTCAGGTGGAGAATTTTGAGAAGCTTAAAAAGGATGAGTTGATTATATGAGGAAAACATTTGAAATTAAACGTCAAATCTGGAATGAGAAAATTTGAAATTCAAAATGTGATTGCAAATTATTTGGTTGAACAACATTATTTTGATAAATCAGTTTTGGCGACTTTTGGCATTCAAACACCTGATCTGGAAATTAAAAAATTAGAAATTCAGAAAGAACAAGTGATAACTGTTCGCAAAGCGAAACACAAAAGTCGCCCAAACCTCTCATGGATCGCCATGCTAACAAATTTCAATCTAAAAATATGTTCAACACTTCATACACAACCTTCCTGTCAAATTTTATGAGATTTGGAGCACTTTTAATTTTCCCGCCTTTTTTCAGTTTCCATGGCAACGGCGGCCATTTTGAAAATGTTCAACCTCAAAATATGTTCTACACTTCCTACTCAACCTTCCTATAAAATTTCATGTAATTTGGAGCACTTTGAATTTTCCCGCCTTTTTTCAGTATCCATGGCAACGGCGACCATTTTGAAAATTCCAAGACTGGAATGCACATCTTGGGATAAGGTTCCATCATCATGTGAAGTTTGGTTAAGATTGGACCAAGGGTCTCCGAGAATTTGGTGGGACAAGTTCACAGGCGGAAGAAAGAGAATAAAAATAATAATAATAATAATAAAAAGAAACGGAGCAAAAACAATAAGTCGCCAAACTACGTTTGGGCGACTTAATTAGAAATTGGAAAATTAGAATTAGAAAGAGAATAAAGAAAATAAGAATTAGAACGAGAAAGAGAAGTAAGAAAATTGAAATTAGAATTTGAACATCAATTGGAAATGAAAAAAATTAGAATTAGCTGAAAAGAATCAACACCTTTCTCAGAATTCTCAGACATTTGATGTTGCAAAACATCAGGTTGGTCCCTCCTTTTCAAGAAAAGGATGTAGACAAATATTTTCTGCATTTTGAGAAAATAGCTCAGGAATTATTTGATATTTGGTATGAAGCTTTAGTAAGATGAGTTGAACTGTGCATCCCTTTTCCAGGTCTGTCAGTCACTACTTCCTGGTTGTTGAATAGAACACCTGGCGGGGGCATCTGTGTCCCATGGACACATTTTCTTTTATCCAATTTCAGAAATAGAAATGGAGGCTGAAGATTCAAGTGATGGTGAAGGTAAAAATACAAGGTCAAAATATTGAGTTTATATTCAATTTCTGTTCCTGGCTAAAAGTATTTTGCTTCTTGACCTAGGCCTGTTATATTTTGTAAATGCTATGTAGGTAGAACATATGAAAGTGATTTGTCAGGTGACCTTTGACGTGAAGGTCAAATAATTGATTTAATAAATCTGTTTGTTGTCGGACTAGACCCTTTTTCAACCTCTTGTAGTCTTTTGATACAAATGAATTTGTAATGTTGGTAGAATATATGGAAGCGACGTGTCTCTGACTTAATTTGGAGACCTTCGATCTCATAATATTGTATTAATTTGAAAACTAATTCAGAACTGTTTAAATGATGATCACTTGTCAAAATTTGGTAGATTTTTTTTCAGGATCCTTGGCCTTTTTTCATCTCAGAGTTGTGAATTTTTTGGCACATGGACTCCCATTTTTCTTTCTACAATTTTAAAGTTTATGGTTTGAAAAGACATTTGACAAATTCTCATAAAATCCTAATCATTTTGTGTAACATTTGGCAAGGCTTTCAATTCTTCCATTTTTGTAATGCAAAGGCTATGGAAAATCAAAGGAACGGCCATTTCCTGCAAAAATTTAAGATACCTATATCTTAAACAAGCACATGGACATATGATTTTTTTCTTGCTTATTTGGTTGCTACTATCTCAAACACATGTTTCAATTTCTATTTATTTCTTAAAACCAGAGTGATCACCCTTAAATGGCAACACAATACAATGATGGGGAGACATGCATGACATGTTTCAGTAAAAACAGTTTCCGTTAGTTGAAGCTTGTAATCCACTGCATACAGTCTAATACAGAATGAAGTTATGGAATAAAAAAAGGGAAAAACATGTCTATTTGTAGCAAAACTACCAACTCCAGTCATCAAACTCATATCATTTTGTGTTCTACTTTTCAGGAGAGGTGGAAGACTTAAATGACAATGAAGGTAATGGATATATTTTATTGTGGTATCAGAAAATCTAAAAACACATTAGGTTCATCAAATGGAATAATTCTCAACCAAATAATTACTTTTCTGGAGATTTGCAATACATTTACCAATCCACTTAGAGGGCATGGAAAAGACCAGCTACTCTTAGCACCACTAAAATGGAAAACATTTAATGATTCTGAAATATGGCTTAACATTTTGTATTCGTCAAACTTATTAAATTAAATAAAATCTGCAAATGTAAAAGGTTTAGGGCTCAAAGGGCTGAAGTCTTATATAGCAACACCAGAAAAAGGCTGTTCAATCATGATTTTCAAAAGCCATTTGCACATGCATCTTATTTCACCCAAATGACACATATCTTTAATTTCTCACGCGGCGAAAAATCAGGGCTTATTACATGTAATTATTACCCCCCCCAAAAAAAAAGTTGGAAGAGGATATTGAAACGCCTTCTCCTGTCATTCCGTCTGTCCGTCATTCTGGAACATTTATTGTGAACACACTAGAATCAACATCCCTGAATGGATTTTGACCAAACTAGGTATGGTAATATTCCTTAGTAAGGTCCAGGATGGTATTGAATTTCATGGTTATAGGTGAAAGGTCAAGGTCACACGCATAGTCTGACTTGCAATTTTCACCTAATTGATTTGACCTAACTTGCTATGGCAATACTCCTTAGTAGGTTCTTGGAAGGTATTGAATTTCTAGGTCAAAGGTCAAGGTCAAACGTGTAGTCTAACTTGTAATTTTTGCCAATTTTATCCTTGTGAACACTCTGAATCAAAATCCCTTAATGGATTTTGACCAAAATTTGTATGGCAACATCATTAGTAAGTTCTGAAATGATATTGAATTTCAAGGTCATAGGTCAAAGGTCATGGTCATATGTGCAGCCTGACTTGCAATTTTTGCCTATTATATCCTTGTGATCGTTCTAGAATCTGTATCCCGTAATGAATTTTGATCAAACTTGGTATGGTATTATTTCTTAGTAATGTCTTGGATGGTATTGTATTTCAAGGTCATAGCTCAAAGGTCAAGGTCATACGGGTCCGACTTGCAATTTTTGCCTGTTTTTATGGATTTTGACTAAACTTGGTTTGCATAATACTCGCATTTCAACCTATTTCTAAAGCTTGTGCAAATACAGAGCTTATATCTCTATTTCTATTTCAATTAAAATGCTCTGATAATAAATTAGCTAATTGCTTTATATGTAAAATTATAGATGATGTTATCAAGCCTCAGCCAAAGAAGAGACAAGAGAACGGAACTACTGTGGAAAGTGGGAGAAACCTAAAAGATACAAGTCTTGATTTTAAGTACACTTTTTGTAGTTATGACCAAAATAAATAAATAATGCGTTTCCAATTTATGAGAAAAAAAGATAGTTAAGGTATGCAATTAAAAACCTTTTTATGCCCCTGCTGTAGGGCGACGGGGGCATTAAGTTTTACCCTTGTCTGTCCGTACGTACGTCAGGAAAAATTTCGTCAAAGATTTCTCAGCTCCTGTATGTAAGAATGATTTGATATTTGGTTTGAAGCTTTATTACGATGAGTTGTACCGTGCCTCCCCTTTCTAGGTCTGTCACTCATCTACTTCATGTTTGCCGATTCGTTGTTTGATATTTTCAGAACAATTTATGTTAAAATTTTCATCAAAGATTTCTCAGCTCCTGTATGTAGGAATGATATTTGGGGTGAAGCTTTAGTATGATCAGTTGTACCGTGCACCTCCCCCCTTTTCCAGGTCTGTCATTTATCTACTACTTGTTTGCCGATTCGCTGTTTGATATTTTCAGAACCCCTCTGTAAAAGCAGTTATATATACCACTACTAGCAGATCATGTTTACCCTTCCGGAACACCTGATGATGCCCCTGCTTTTTGGGGAATTATATTGGGCAAGTGGGGGTATTCATTGTGGCCCAGTGGACCATAGTACCTCTAGTGTTTAAATTATCGTCAAAGATTTCATGGCTTCTGTATGTAGGAATGGTTTGGTATTTGGTGTGGAGCTTTAGTACGATGAGTTGTACCATGCCTCCCCTTTCCAGGTCCGTAACTCATCTACTTCCTGTTTGCCGATTTGTTGATTGATATTTTCAGAACAATTTATGTTTAAATTTTCGTCACAGATTTCTTGGCTCCTGTATGTGGGAATGATTTGATATTTGGTGTGAAGCTTTAGTATCATGAGTTTTACGGTGCCTCCCCTTTCCAGGTCACTCATCTACTTCCTGTTTGCCTATTCGTTGATTGATATTTTCAGAACAATTTATGTTAAAATTTTCATCAAAGATTTCTCGGCCTGTTTATGTAGGAATGATTTGATATTTGGTCAAAGATTTCTCGGCCCTGTTTATGTAAGAATGATTTGGTCTGATGCTTTATTACGCTGAGTTGTACCTTGTCTAGTTTGTGTTTGCCGATTCGTTGATTGATATTTTCAGAACAATTTACGTTAAAATTTTTGTACTTACATGCACACATAAATACATTCATATATACATTCAAATCTTTTTATCTTATATTATTTGTAAAGGGGACCACCCAGGGACCATTGTGACTAAGTTTGTTTCCAATTTACCCGGCGGTTTCAGAGAAGATGATCTTTGAATAAAAGGTTTATGATGGACGCCAATTGATGGCAAAACCTCACTCTGGCTATAGCCAGGTGAGCAAAAAACTTATGACAGCTCTCATTTAGAGTGGTTAAATGAAAAGTATGTAGCATTGAAATTGGTAAAATATATGAACTAGATGGAGCAAAGCAGGGATAGCATATGTCGCCAGCACAAAATTTTTCGTTAAACAGGAAGTGGTTGAGATGGGGGCATAATAATTGCTTACACGGTATAATACTAGGGTATTAATACTTCTTAAAAGTTTGAAGCCTTTGCACCATGTATTTGCTAAGAAAACTGCGACGAAAAATTTTCTCTATAATTACTACGTGTAAAAGTTTTCAGTAAACAGTGGGAAGATGAGGTAGGGACATAAAATCGCTTTACAAGGTACAGTACTATGGTATGAAGACTACTGTAAAGTTTCAAGCCTCTGATCCATGTAGTTGCTGAGATAAAAGTGGTGGAAATCTGTGATGGTCCAAAAGTAATCCTTATATGTCGCTTCAGCAACCTGTTGCTGGCAACATAAAAATGATTTGGGCAACTTTTATTGCACTACAGACAAGATAATTCCAATATACCACCCACTCATTGAGCTGGAGCATAAATACCCATCAGCTGACAAAAATGTAGAAACAAATAAAAGAAAATGCGTCCATGGGACACGGATGCCCCCACCAGGTATTCGATTCAACAACTAAAAAATATGAGTGATGGACCTGGAATACAGATGCACAGTACAACTGATCATACTAATGCTTCATACCAAATATCAAATCATTTCTACACACACAATCCAAGAAATCTTTGACAAAAATTTTAACATAAATTGTTCTGAAAATATCATCCAACGAATCGGCAAATGGGAAGCAGATAATGGACAGACCTAGAAAGGGGAGGCACCGTACAACTCATCATACTACGCTTCACACCATTTATCAAAACATTCCTCAATACAGAAGCCAAGAAAGTTTTGACGAAAATTTTAACGTAAATTGTTCTGAAAATATCAATCAAAGAATCGGCAAACACAAACTAGACAAGGTACAACTCAGCGTAATAAAGCATCAGACCAAATCATTCTTACATAAACAGGCCGAGAAATCTTTGACCAAATATCAAATCATTCCTACATAAACAGGCCGAGAAATCTTTGATGAAAATTTTAACATAAATTGTTCTGAAAATATCAATCAACGAATAGGCAAACAGGAAGTAGATGAGTGACCTGGAAAGGGGAGGCACCGTAAAACTCATGATACTAAAGCTTCACACCAAATATCAAATCATTCCCACATACAGGAGCCAAGAAATCTGTGACGAAAATTTTAACATAAATTGTTCTGAAAATATCAATCAACAAATCGGCAAACAGGAAGTAGATGAGTTACGGACCTGGAAAGGGGAGGCATGATAAAACTCATCGTACTAAAGCTCCACACCAAATACCAAACCATTCCTACATACAGAAGCCATGAAATCTTTGACGATAATTTAAACACTAGAGGAACTATGGTCCACTGGGCCACAATGAATACCCCGTTTCTCCCACTTTCCACAGTAGTTCCGTTCTCTTGTCTCTTCTTTGGCTGAGGCTTGATAACATCATCTATAATTTTACATATAAAGCAATTAGCTAATTTATTATCAGAGCATTTTAATTGAAATAGAAATAGAGATATAAGCTCTGTATTTGTACAAGCTTTAGAAATAGGTTGAAATGCGAGTATTATGCAAACCAAGTTTAGTCAAAATCCATAAAAACACGCAAAAATTGCAAGTCGGACCCGTGTGACCTTGACCTTTGAGCTATGACCTTGAAATACAATACCATCCAAGACATTACTAAGAAATAATACCATACCAAGTTTGATCAAAATTCATTAAGGGATACAGATTCTAGAACGATCACAAGGATATAATAGGCAAAAATTGCAAGTCAGGCTGCACATATGACCATGACCTTTGACCTATGACCTTGAAATTCAATATCAATTAAGAACTTACTAATGATGTTGCCACGAAAATTTTAACATAAATTGTTCTGAAAATATCAATCAACGAATCGGCAAACAGGAAGTAGGTGAGTGATGGACCTTGAAAGGGGAGGCACAGTACAACTCATTATACTTTAGCTTTAGACCGAAAATCAAATCATTCCTACATACAGGAACAAAGAAATCTTTGACGAAAATTTTAACATACATTGTCCTGAAAATATCAATAAACGAATCAGCAAACAGGAAGTAGATGAGATTCAGACCTGGAAAGGGGAGGCACGGTACAACTTATCATATTAAAGCTTCAGACCAAATATCAAATCATTCCAATACACAGGAGCCGAGAAATCTTTGACGAAAATTTTAACATACATTGTTCTGAAAATATCAATCAACAAATCGGCAAACAGGAAGTAGATGATTGATGGAGCTGGAAAGGGGAGGCAGGGTATGACTCATCATACTTATGCTTCAGACCAAATATCAAATCATTCCTACATACACAGGCCGAGAAATACTTGACGAAACTTTTAACATAAATTGTTCTGAAAATATCAATCAACGAATCGGCAAACAGGAAGTAGATGCGTTACTGACCTGGAAAGGGGAGGCACGGTACAACTCATCATAGTTAAGCTTCAGACCAAATATCAAATCATTCTGATATACAGGAGCTGAGAAATCTTTGACGAAAATTTTCCGAACGGACGTACGTACGGACGGACAAGGGTAAAACTTAATGCCCCCGTCGCCTTACGACAGGGCATACAAACACTTTATACTAGCTTTATACAGTAGCTTAAGGCTCCTCAACTAGAGAGTATAATATAATGCATTGTCCTTGTCGATCAATATCGCAAATGTGTGTATGAGCCTTAGAATTGTGGAGAAAGGCGGGCCTGTGGCAAGCACTTTTCCGCATCTTTCACTGAATACACGCATTTAAGCAATATTGATTGACAAAGATCTAGTATTGTCTTTATCCTGCAAGTTCAGAGTGAATAAGCAAGAGTGTCTCGACGACACGGATGTTCCTGTCGGAACATATTTGTCAAACCCCTCCCATTTTTATGGTGTTCTGTAGTCCATATGATGATAAATATGTATACAAAATTTCATGAAGATCCGACTTATCGTTTCAGAGAAATTATCGTAAAGGTAAACCTGAGAGGTGACAGACGAACGAACGGATAAAAAAAAACTATAAGTCCCGCAATACAGTTGGCAGGACATAAAACATTGCATCATTTACTGCATGTTGCAAAATTTGTTTTTCACTTATAATTTGGCCCCTGAACTCAAATTTTTATGGGTGCATTTCCTCCTGGTCCATATACTTTTCCTTGATGCTAAGTTTGAAATTTCTGTCTTTATATAAATGGTTTCCTTTGACACTATAGACCATTTTCAATTAGTGGGGTTATAATGAAACCAAAATATATATAAAGGGCTACACCGACCGCAACATGTCGACCACTGAAATTTGAACAAATGTAATTTAAAGTGAATGTGGAAACAGTAGACAGCTTGACACAGTAATCAGATTGACACAATAAGGAGATTGGCACAGTAGTTAGCTGGACACAAACTAGGGAACATATTAAAGGAATCAAAAGAAAAAAAAATTCATCCAAATCTGATGTAAAATAATTTTTTTTACGTATTTTAAAAAATTGCAAATTTGGCCCCTTTGACCCCTTACCTCAGAAAGGGTAAGAGCTACACCAAATCCTTCGACATACTACCGAAAGCTTACAACAAGAGGAATCCACAGAAAAAAAATCCCATCGAAATCTGATGAAATATAAAATTAAGGTAATTTCCACATTTGCAATTTTGACCCCATTGGGCCCCTCATGGCTCAGAAATGAAATGAGTTAGCAAAAATCTAATGGTTAACTGCTTGTAAATGTTTCATAAAAATACATTGCAAAATACTGCATCAAAATCGGACTAAATTGAAAAAATTAAATTTTCCCCCCTTTTGGGCCCCATTTACATGCGATGTGAAATCCGTTCACATACTCCAGACTGGAAATTTTCTCGGGGGCATACAGAAAGAAACTCCATCAAAATCCAATAAATAATAAATATTCTACAGTAAATTTTATGAAAACACCAAATTTGGACCGTTTTGGCCCTTTTTTTCAAAACGGGCAGGGCCACAACACCCAAAACCAATCCCAGCCTTCCTTTTGTGCCAAGAGGAACATAGTGTCAAAATTTCATAGGGATTGGTCACTTGGAACTAAAGCTATTGACCAAAAACAAAAGTGTCTACACACGACGACGCCAATAACGACGCCGCCGACGACGACAGCACCATACCAAAATACGACCTCAAATTTTTTGCGGTTGTATAAAAAGCCAGTTGG
>MJUU01059701.1:0-12659 GCA_002080025.1 Modiolus philippinarum | reverse complement strand
CTCGAACTAAATAATATCGATTTACCTCATGTATGTACTGTATAAGTTAGAAACATTTATGACAGAAAGCATGTCTAGTGAGTGTACATTCCACAGTTAATTCGCTACTGTATAACATGTAGTTTATACAGTGATTTTTGAATGAATAGAGAAAAATCGCTGTCCCAAACGCTGCAAAATCCGACTTTTGTTCAGCCTCTATCACAAAATCGATGGCCGTCACCATGACATCATTAAAAGATATGATTTATCGGCAATATGTACATTTTTCTCTTTGATCTTACTGATTGATATTGTCAGTATCTCCGTACTAACCTGATGCAATAAAATATCAAGCAATGACGTCATGAATGTGACGTCATGACATGACGTTGCCGGTAAAAACAATAATGGTAGTTTTGAAGGTCTCGACGGAAAATATCACTTGTATAACAGCTCGTTCTATCGGACTCGCTGTGATACAGTGATATTTCCTGTCTCGACCTTCAAAATTACCATTATTCTATAGGCTCAAAATGAAAAAAAAAATCAGCTAGATTTTGCGTCTACACGGATTTGACATTACCGGTTTTGACTTAATCTGGATAGACTCACTGATAGTGTGACGGTTGCCGTTGGCTGAGCAGGACATGTTTACCGTTCTGGAATACCTGATGTAACACACGGTTTTAATGAGAGTTCACACTATAATTACCTAATTTCTGAATGTTGTGATTTTATTTTTGTGCTTTGTGGCTGTCTCGTGTCTTTGATTTGTCTTTATTTTTTTCTTTTGTATTCTGGTTTTTGCCATGTCCCTGGACTTTGATTTTGGTAATAACCAAACCCCTTGTTTCCCATCTTTATTCTACTGCCGTTTTGTCAGTTACATTTATGACAGAGATATTATTGGACACAACTTATAACAAATAATAACGCCGATTAAAATAAATTGAGATGTACTTGTAGAACATGGTGACGTCTAACATAATGTTTGCTGGATATACAGATTATCCAATGATTCTAGGAGAAATATATGTTTATGGGTTGTACAATAAACCATCCTTAGTGAAGATGAATGGAGTGTCAGTACCTTACAAATTTACTGATTTTAATGTGAGTACTTAATAGATAGTATGGTGTAAAATTTTATTAAAACACGAGAATAAACGTTAACCATATTTGGCAATTAAGGGAGTATGAGTGTCGGATAATTTGTAATCAGGATGAAAATTCTTTACCTTTGTTCTTAAAAGTTTTGAGAATAAAAATACAAAAAAAAACAAAGTTGCATAATAAACCGTAAGTTTCGTTATGCTGTACACGTGTTTAAAGGAGTAACCTCTCATCAGCAGCATTAGAATCAAATAATATGGAAAGCATAATCCAAAATAAGTCAAAACAGAAGTACTCATTACCAAAAATGTCGAAAAAGGAGACCAAATCCAGTACCAAGGACATCCACCAAGTGCAATACACGGAATGAAGTCTCAGTCTTTCAAAGAGGTTAGAATTTTTATTAAGATGTTAGTGTTTTTTTTATAAAACAAACAACATAAGCAAAAAAAAAATGAAAAGTGCATGTAAGAATTTTTTGTATATGAGACCTCAAAATTTTGTGGGGAAATGGTTGTTTTCTGTCGTTTACCTTTAAATGCTTATATATCTTAAAATATATGAAAATTTAATTAGTATTGCTTAAATTTTGTACATTGTCCATTTTATAACTTTTAAAGTGACATACTACCACGATTATATAACCCATGGATAAAAATATGTAACCCTGTTTGAATGAAAACCCAAGTATATCAACGGCTCCTGAAAACTGAAGATCACACTTCCTTAAATCTATTAACCTGATTATTTAATACTAGTTTGTAATGTATTATCAAAGCAATGACCATTTGTCTAATAAAAAAGGGTAAAAATTTAATTACCGAACCGAATTGTCATTGTCAATAGTCGAAATCGAAATGACAAAAAAAACTAGTTAGGTGTAAAACCACCGGAAAGTATAAGTGATCTAAAATAGTATGCTAGTAGAGAATTTGTACCTATTTTCAAGGGTGATCGGTAGTGACTTCAAGTTGAATTATATTATTCATCATGTCTACAGAATGTCTTACGTGTAGTGTATTCATTTACTTATATGATATATCTTACTAATATTAGATGATATTATTGAAGTTATTAAGTGTACCTGAATATGTTTAATGATCAGATACACTAGTTTCTTTCTTGCGTCCAGAATGTCCGGGTGCATAAATAACCAAGTGTCTTTCTACCTTGCACTTGTTGGTTTATTCTATCATTGCACTTGTGGGTTTATTCTATCGTTGCACTTGTGGGTTTATTCTATCAGATGAAATACCCTAGTATATTCATGTCTTAATGGTTTTGTCCTAGTGTATTTTATCCAAGCCGATCGAAAAAATTGATTGTTATAATACTTCATAATAAAAATAAAAGAATGAAGACAACATTGCAATATTTTTGCTGTAAATAACAGACTGACGAATTTGCCTGGTATTAGGAAGAATTTTGAAAAGACAAATTTGCTTAGCAATAACGAAGAATTTTCAAAGAATAAAGTAGTAATAAAGTTTGAAAGGACGTGAAGTAAATGCACATGAGACAAAATCCTACAAATACATGGTAGAACCAAGCCAAGGAACAACGCTTTTATTGTTGCTCTTCATCTTTAGGTCAACATGAAGAATTCAACAATGAGCTTTGATCATACCTCGTAGAAAGTTCAAGACCCTAGCACCGGTTTGAGCGGATTTCTTTGCTAAATGTAAAAAAAACACTACATCCATGCTTTTTACCATTGAATCCATGGATATGGGATCGTCATCAAACATAATGAAACTTGCAAAGTGCTCTTACAATCACGATCATCCTTTGCCTGACAAAAGGAGATGTGGGGACTATAGAAAGGTGGTCAGAATAACTTTTGGAGAATACGAAAACAATAAATGACAAAATTTGAAAGTATGACAGTATATCCATATAAGAAATACTCTCACGAACAAGTACACCATATAACTGAAAAATAATTTCAAAATGATAATAGTAAATTATTAATGAGAAATATTTTGATTGCCTCAGAATTTCAGGATTTAGATGGTTTGTATTTCATTATGGAAGAATCTTTCAGGTATTGATTGCAGACAAATTGTCAACAGATATGTTCAAACCTTTCAAGTTCGAGTGGCGATAAAACGAAAGAAATTCAAAGGTGTCATATGATATATTACTTTCCAGAATATAAGAAGTCAATTCAAAGCTTGTTCCAACATATTTGTGTGGATGTTGAAACGTTGAAACAACAAATGCAGAAATATCAATCAGTTATGGTACTGTTGTGCTTTTGTAAACCAAATTATGGTCTTTTTGTATACATGATATTACCTTGTCTTCTCTTAAATATGTAACAATCTTATATTTAAATTTGTGTCACTCCTCAGATTTTTTTATATTGTATATTACTTTCGGAACTCTCCTTTATCCACCGTAATGCTTTAAGAGTTTTGACTTCTTTATATATATATTGATGAATGAAAAGTATGGAGAAAATTGGTTCTCCCAAAAATTCAGGCGCTTATATCTCAAAAACGAGCACACTGACATATCAATATTTTTGGCTTAAATGAAATTTGACCAATGCTCTAATAGATAGTAATATTATTTTCAAAACCTTGATGTTTTTAACTTTAAGGAGTGACCATCCTTAAAGACCTTTTGTTTCATTACAAGATAAATCACGCAAGAGAATTCTATACTGAATGTAAGGTTGATTTTCAACATTCCTTTTTTTCATTTTTTAAATGTATGTTTAGATAATTATTGTCGAATTCATATTCAGCATAGATCATAATTACTTCTTGAGGTTTCATTTTATACCAGTTGTTCTTTTTTCTGTTGTTGTCACATTTGCATACCTATATCTAAGTTACATCAAATAATAACGAATATAATGAATTTCAGGTTCAACCAGAACTTGTCCTTCCGTGCTCACTATTACTGATAATGCACGGTGCATCTAACTTGTCCTTCCGTGCTCACTATTACTGATGATGCACGGTGCATTTAACTTGTCCTTCCGTGCTCCCTATAACTGATGATGCACGGTGCAACTAACTTGTCCTTCCGTGCTAACTATTACTGATAATGCACGGTGCATCTTACTTGTCCTTCCGTGATCACTATTACTGATGATGCACGATGCATCTAACTTGTCCTTCCGTGCTCACTATTACTGATGATGCACGTGCATCTAACTTGTCCTTCCGTGCTCACTATTACTGATGATGCACGGTGCATCTAGCTCACTATTACTAATGATGCACGGTGCATCTAACTTGTCCTACCGTGCTCACTATTACTGATGATGCACGTTGCATCTAACTTGTCCTTCAGTGCTCACTATTACTGATGATGCACTTTGCATCTAACATGTCCTTCAGTGCCCACTATTACTGATGATGCACGGTGCATCTAACTTGTCATTCCATGCTCACTATTACTAATGATGCACGGTGCATCTAACTTGTCCTTCAGCGCTCACTATTACTGATGATGCACGGTGCATCTGTTATGAAAATATGAAATATTATGATGCATTGTGCAGCTTTAAATGAAAATAGTAAATCTAAATTTGTGTTCTGCAGATACACGTTTTTGATCAAATCAAAACATTTGAATGACCAAGAAATCTTTCTTAAATGATCTTACAGGATGTAGTCTGATAAGGTATTAAAAACATGTAAGATTTTCTGATTTTAGGCTCCTCAGGTCAGTAAACATTGATTTATTCCCCTGAATCTACTATGTTGTTTTAAAGTAAATTATAATATAACAATTTTGAAAAAGGTAAAAATCAGAGAATGCACTTTTAATTCAAGAAAATGTTTCCTTTATTATTAGTACAGTACAACCTTTCTAAACTGAACAAAATGGGACTTAAGAGTTTGTTCGGATTACAGAAGTTTCAGATGAAATAGAATTTGATGTATAAAGTCTCACATTTTGTTTGTTTGAAACAGGTTTCCGGTTTAGTCAGGTTTTATAGTAATACTTATGTTTTTATTTATATGTGATCAATTCTTAATCTTAAGACTTGATGAAGATCAAATAGCTGTAAGAGGTAAAAGTATTAAAGCCGGATGTATTGTGTTCTGTTTAAATTTGAAGTACCTGTAATTCTCGTTTCAGTCTTTGTATGCATATTGTCAAAATATGAAATGTGTAGTGTTATTTCTATTTTTGTAATAAAATATTTTTCATGAGCATTATTTAGATGGAAAGAAAAGTGAATAAACTTCATTAAGTCAATTTTCGAAACCGAAAATGTAGCAGTTACTTTGTTAAAACACAGAAGAAAAAAATGTTTTGATAAAATGTTTTGATAGACCTTAATTTGAAATTTATGTATTTCGGAAATAACAATGTGGGGTTGATGTTTCATTTACTTAAAAAGATCTGTCTACATATTAAAGACACCAAAATCATAATTTGCAGAAATGGAAATAATGAGAAAATTAGACCGAGAGTGCAACATAAAGTAGCTCAGTTATTGTTACCAAACAACTAATAACAGTAACAAGTGATACGGATGTTATCATATGGAGTAAATTTCCATGAGACAAAGTCTCCACGAATACATGATAAAACCAAGAATGGTACAAACGCTTCTGTTTTTCATTTTGGAGTCACCATAAGGCATTTAACAATGATCTAAAACATCATAGGTAAACGGTGGTAATAACAAAATTACCGAACAGAATCATCAACGGCAAATGTCCATGAAGCAAAAAGACAAACCAGATGGAAACCTATAGAAAAAATAATCGACCGCAATGGTCCTGTCTTGGTATAAACATTTCAAAAGAAATGGTGGATTAAACTGGTTTTATGGGGCCGCGCCAAACTTCCCCTTCCATTGCGGTAGTGCCTGGTAGTAACTCAACAACAATTGTCATTGAAAGGTCGTAGACAGTTAAAAGAAATGATCATCCCAGTATTAAGTAAATCTTGAATCATAGTTCGGACCGAAACTTCAACTTTTCCACAATATCTATTTTATCTATTATAGAACCTTTTTAATGATAGTATGAGACGGAATTCTTTGAAGCCTTGATTGATAAGGCGGTCACGGAGATAATGAAAAAGTCTGTATAATTTGTGCTAGCTCTCGCGTAACGAATAAGCTGTGAAACACACTCCGTAAGCAGGAGAAGCTGGAATATTACTGTCCATTTTAGGGAAGTTGATAATTTTGAAATTAAAATCCTCCCTTTTGTCGTACATTTTAGTACTGAGCAACGGCAGTAGAATACCGAAGGAACAAAGCCCAAGATTACATAAATCAAAGTCCAGAGACAAGGCAAAATCAAGAACACCAGAAGACGGAAGACCAAAGACACCACATGCCCACAAAACTTGACACACAACCACCACACATACAACACAAAAAAAACAAAGCACTAACAGTGTGAACTCTAAAAAAACAGAGTGACATCAGGTGCTCCGGAAGGGTAAGCATGTCCTGTCCTGTATAACCATTTCCCTAAAAATCGAGATATAAGTCCAAAAATGTGTAGATCTGGTGGTTTCTGTCGTCTCTAGTATTGCGGGTATATTAATGGGATCAATTTAGCAAAAGATGAATTATTGATGGAAAAAACATCATCAGTATATCTTTTAAACGGTAATTAAAAATGGAAAATATGCCTGAGGAATTCATGGTCGATATAGCAACAGAGATTTGAAGTTAGCCGGTTCGAAAATGTGATGGTTTGGTAAAAAGAAAATGTAGACATACTCACAATTTACGTCTCCTAACAGAAATTCAAGATAATGACCTTGACCGTGACCGAAGATGGTTCAAAAATTGTAAGAGACATTTTTGAGGCATAATGTTAATTCTTACGGCTCAAAAATACATTTTGTCTATGAGTTATGGTTTTCTGCTAAAAAGTAAAAATGTCATTCTTGATAAAATCTTTGTATAGTTTCTTTTGTTTAGTAGTATATATTATCAATTAGAAAATCAAGCATACTGCACATCTATTTTTCATCGTAGCATACTTTATAATTGAAAAAAAATGTGGATTTATATACTAATACAACAAATTGTTTTGAATTGGCAAAGGCTATTAATATATAGAGAACTGACATCTCTTACGGGCAATCACAGATTACACACTGCAGGAAGCCTTAAATAAACAATGAAAGGATATAAAGTAAATGTACATGTGACATAGTCTCTACACATACTTGGTAAAAGCAAGAACTGGAACAATGCTAGAAGTCACAAGGAGGCCTTCAACAAAGCGCTCTGCTCAAAGCTCAAAGTAAGGAAAAGCAAATAGGCATTTATAAATAAGTAACCACTTGGGCCTTGAAATGTGTGACGTGTTCTTATAGAGGATTTTACCTTTAGCACATGTTTTCAACCTGTTTTGTTAGATTTTACAGTTAGTGCTTTAGCTTTGAGTGTTGTCTTTGTGGGTTTCGTTTGTTTTAATGGGTGTGTTGTGTCTTTACTCTTCTGTCTTTTGGTGTTATCGTTTTTGTCTTGTCTCTGGACTTTGATATATGTAATATAGTGCTTTGCTCCTTCGTTTCCTACTGCCGTTCTACTGCTAGTTCTTATACTAGAACACAGAAATCAACAGATAAAAACTCAATAGACAAAATAACTCAAGAAAAACAAATAGGCAACGGCTGGATAACAGGGTACTTTTTGAGATGGATTAATGTGTCAATTTCTGAACCATATCCGGTCAAGTCATTATTCAGAATTTCTTATACAGACGTAAATAGTGAGTATGTCTACATCTTCCTTTCTTACCAAATTGTCATATTTTTAACCGACTTACTTGAGAATCTTTTTCTATGACGACAATAAATTCCTCCGGCCTATTCAAAGTTTTCTACTAACGTGAGTGTCAAACAAGTCAGTGTTGCGCGATTTTGACTTTGCGACGTCTCACATAACCTGCTGCCACGTGATTTATCATTTGATGAGCATTATTGGTTTACATAAATCATTAGTTTTTAGTTTCTTCTTCTTTTCACATAACAATGAATTATGACGACAAAAATCTTCGACGGTCTGAACACGCTAAGTCATTGTTCACATTGATTTGGGATTGATCGGAGCATCGGAATGAGAGATCGTCATACTCAGTTCCGTTGTTTAGAAGGCAAATTGATTACCTGAAGAAGAGTCCCAGTAACAGACATCAAATAATTAAAATCATCGATTAGTTAATGGCGGATTCGATGATGATCGGAAGAAAAACTACAATTCTGGATTTTCATCGTATCCGTTTTGGAATTGATTTGAAAATGGGATAAACAAATGCATTTGTGCATTCTGTGAATATAATTGCGAAATACAAAAAATATTTACAAAATTAATTGTGTATCGTTTCTTTTGTTCAGTAGTATATTTCACGAGATAACTAAAACAAGTACTATCTTTAAAAAAAGATAGTCGACGCAGTAAAATAGGCGTGATATTTTGGATCTTCAAAACAACAATGTGCAAAACAATGTGCAAAACATTGTATGCAGCGATGCAACAATCAGAACGTACATGTACAAAATGTAATTTTGATTGAATCTGACATATTTTATTGTGACAATTGATTTTATATTACTCCTTTAAAAAACGTTAACAGTACAATGAGGGAGCCGGAGGGGTCTGATCCCGGAATCCCGACTTTATTTTTTCGAAATCCCGAACTACAAAGAAACTTAAAGACTGGTAAAATAGCGATTCCCGGTGAATAAATTTCCCGAAATCCCGGGCTTAAATCATAAAAATCCCGAAATCCCGAGCTTAAAAACATCTAATCCCGACATCCCGAAAAAGGGCCGGCTCCCCCTCTACAATGCATTTACAGATCTGATATTTCCTATCATAAGCTTACAATTAGAGACCCGGCGTGCTCGTCTGTATGTGCGTATGACGACGGACGCCATTCTATCGTCATGACTTTTAAAACACTCAATTTTCATAATGTTATTTCGCATGCACCCCTTTTCATAAATATTAATTTGGCAGGCAGATATATTTATATCTTGTTTTCTTAAATGGAAATTGATTTGAAAATGGGATAAACAAATGCATTTGTGCATTCTGTGAATATAATTGCGAAATACAAAAAATATTTACAAAATTAGTTGTGTATCGTTTCTTTTGTTCAGTAGTATATTTCACGAGATAACTAAAACAAGTACTATCTTTAAACTCACCATATTAATTTTAAAATGCGCATTCGAGATCGGGAATATGACGACTCTCAAAATTCGTTCTGCTTTTTAGCATGTGTGCGCTTGCCCAAATGCACTCCCTTTCTAATCTCTCCCCTAAATACATGCTTCAGACGTTTGATTGATAAACCTGGTATTTGGTACATGTATGCATGTTTCAATGGTGAGTTTTTAAGATTACACTGGAAGGCTTCTGTTAAATCGCCAGACGCATTTCCTTTTGTTGTACCTTTGTCACAAAGATATATAATAATAGTAAAAACCTGCAAATGACACTGAAATTCCCCAAAACAGAAGAAATATCGTAGCCTTACTTGCCAATTAGTAATTATTTCTTAGATATAAATGAAACCTAAATTATTTTGAAAGTATGTACTTAAGATAATCTTCATTCATTCATTCTTTCACTTTATACAATTGATTCGTATATTGATAGAAAAAAGTTGCTCTTTTTGCAAAAACTGTGTACGATGGACGAATGCTACTTATCTAAGAAAATATTTGTGACAAGACTTTTCACAATATTAATTGACAATGATCACAGACACTTTGGATTTATTCCAGATATAATAAACATTCTTTCAAAGTATGAACTTGGTCAGTATCTAAAGGACTACATTACAGAAGGTAACTTTCCATCTAAAATGGCATGGAAATCTATTATTAAAAAAGCAATCGACGAGAAACAAAACTCCGATTGGCAGTACCCTTGAATAATGACGGTGACTTTTCCCGTTTTCGGAATTTGCATACTAAAATACAAGTCGCGCCATTCTGGACTCACTCAAAAACTTTTAATGAAGTACGGAGATTATATTTTATTACAAAGTTATGGTCCGAAATTCCAAATTTAACAAATGGTGAATGTTCATTTTGCAGTAGACAATTTAATGATGTGTATGTACATGCATGTTGTAGTTGTCCGTCAACCATGCATCTTCAAAGTTCATGGATGGATATAATTATTGAAAATTATCCTCTCAATTTATACGTAGAACTAAGTCAGAAAGATGAAGAACAACCTTTTCAGACTCTTCTAGGAAATATTCCCTACTCAATGTCCGAATATGACGACATCCCTAATTTTGTAAAATTGTGTCATGTTCATATCGTACAATGTCTTGCTGAATACAACAGACTTACGGCGTAATATGCTGATACACGCAAATCTTCTTAAAACTCCACCGTATATACCTTATACATATATATTGATATGCATATTTATATATATAACATTTCCTTTTTGATTGCTAGTAATTCTTTTATGTACATTTATATGCACATTTTTCTTTAATTTTCAATTTTGTACTTGTAAAATGTTCATTTAATCTCTATAAAATAAAATGTTCATTTTTTGTTCATTTAATCTCTTATAAAGAGGAAATATAGATATGAATGAATGAATGAGTATTCATTTTCTTGATTAAATATATAGTAGGTTAAATGTGGAAAAATACAACATCATATATTTTTACTATTGAAATCAATGCCCCTTATCTATTCAATATATAGTTTACATTTCGAAAAGACTCCATGACGACTCTGGTGTAAGAAATAGTTCGGTGTATAGAGACTTTTCATCAGTGCTATGCACTCCCGATCAATTATCTAAATGCTCACAAATTAAGGGGTGTATATTTAATAAGGATTTGGAGCGATTTGTTCTCGTTTAGATAGATTTTTTCTGCAAATATTCATACACCACGCCTTCCTCAGTATGGTCATCATGTGTGTAAATGTTTTGTTTACAAGTAATAACTGTCCGATCATAATAAGGTCATGTGTATTTTTAGATTTATCATTAGTTGACGCTTCTAATATGTGTTTATTCTTTTAAATGGGCTATTCTGATAAAATTGTAATTAGGATACACAAAAAATCATGATAAGAAAAATTATTGTTAAAAATGGGGTTTTTGAGTTAAATCTGTTTAAGATTCCAGATGCCCGGTTGAAATGACATTAGTTTGAGGACAATTTCATTGAATCCGTGCAGAAATGTATATTTTTTTAAATGAAAATAACTATGTCACTATCCAAATTGCTAAAAAGGAGGACAGTTACAACTAAATATTTTACGAAAGGATATGGAGTAAATGAACATGAGACCATAACACATATGTTAACTCCAACTGCAATAATTTTAATGAGCTGTATGACCATTTCGGAAATTTATTCCTCATCAGCAGCACTAGAACCCAAACAAAGGAAATCCATAATTTCAAAAAAAGTTTCAAATGTATAGTCCAAACGAAATCCGAATAATAAGTAATATCAAATATAGCTCAGGACAAAACTACGATGGAGGGAGTTAATCCTTCGGTTTTAAAACACGGATGGACCCACGGGTGGGGTGGGGGTCACTTAACATAGATTTTCTTGGTAAGGGTTGCAGACATTTAACCAACACTAGACATATAAAAGGGATATTTGATGAAATTTTGTAACCTATCTAAAATACACACAACGAAATTTGCCGCAGCTTAAATCGCTGCAGCTATTTTGTCTTAAATAAGACCCTAATGAAACATGTATGTATCATTTTCTAATTTTTTGCCGCTACTCTTGGTATATTTACCGAAATAATCAAAGTTCAAAGAAAAATATTTTCCAAAGACCTTAATGTTAATTTCACTCAAATTTTAAAGAAATTCGATGTGGGAGTGATTGATGAATGAGTTACGCAAACGAACAAACCAATGAAAAGACACCAAATGCATTGCCGATGTATTACTTATTTGCATATAGGGTGCTTGTTTGTTGTTTATTCGGATGGCCAATGAACAAACAGAATTTTGATTTGTTTACTAATTTACATAAAAATGTTTAGGTAAATATGAGAAAAATTTTTGCAGAACCAATATCCAGTTACCATTTACTTTGTTAAAATTAATTTGTTTACAGGTAAAAAGTTTTTGTCAACACTTTGTCAAGTAATTACAAAATTAATTTTTTGATTCGCAATCGAGATTAACTCCCGACCCACGTGTTTTGGTTAATCGATAGACCCCAGACATATAACAATAAATACATGTGTGCAGTTACCCAGGTACACCCCCTCTGTTTTCGACTCAAATTTTCTGTTAAAATAACATAGAAGGGTAATGGAAAACTTTTTACTCTTTGTGTGTAAAATTATGGTAATGCATGACATGAAGCGGCAAAAAATTAGCTTTCCGTTGGCGTATGCCATGTCATCCTTTAACATTTACTTAAAAAGATACTTGGAGAAAAGTCGCGGCAAATTTCGTTGTGGCTACTTTATATATATTTTTGCATGTTGTAAGGCACAGACCATTTCATTTTCAGAGGGGGCTTGGATTTTCACTCGAGCCGGGGGAAATATTTTCGGATTTATACACTATGCTACGCAACTTTGTTGATCCAGGCAAT
>MJUU01059700.1:22752-38601 GCA_002080025.1 Modiolus philippinarum | reverse complement strand
TTTTGAATATATAAATATGTAGAAAATCGGGCCACTTTCATCGATGAATAATGCTTACAAAAGGAATTTTCTCAATGTGGAACAAGATTTTAAATACTTTCTTCTCAATTTTAAATTTCATATCTCTCTATAATTATACCCATTTACAACTATAACTATGGTAATTGGTGTCAACTGCTATGTTACTAAGGAAATCAAAAACAGAAAAAGCTTCAAATGGCGACACACAAGGGTTCATATTCATAAATAGATATCTAAATTTCCATTATCATACCTATATCTTCATCCTCTTCAGGAAGTTTCTGTGCAGTTACTTTTAATTTCAAAACAAATGAAGATGATTTTTTGTAATATTTTGTTAAAATTATTTTAAACATCATGTTGTGAGCCTGCTTTACACAAGTCTTATCTATTGTATCAGCATATCCGTCGTAAGTCTGAAACAAAGAAAAAGCATTTGAACAGTACAATCTACACGCTAATAAGCAAATGTTGTCAGTGCTAAAACTAGACTAATAATAAAAACATTTTTATATCAAGATCCGAATTTAATAAAGAAACGATGAATTGTACATGGAATAAGCGTACATTGACTATCATTTTCATATTCTTATTTTTGTGTCTTCGTTGTTGAAAGCACAAAACGAGCAAGTAGGGTCCCTAAGTACGCATCGGATAAATCCCTCCTCAGAAACTTAATTCTTCCAATATAACCAATACTAACAACTTCTCCAGATAATTGACAATGTTTACATTTTTTACCAATTAAAACAAACGCATATTATGACAAAACCCGACTTTTCATTGACAGTGTGACGATTGTCATGCGTGAGGAAGATTATGCTTACCCTTCCGGAGCACCTGATATCTCTAGTTTTAGGGGTGTTCTTACTGCTAGTGCTTAAGTTTTGTCATGTCCTTGGTCATATTTATGTATTTGTTTTGTATTTTTCTTTTTGTCTAAATTTATTTGACATCTGAATCGGATTTTTTTTTTATTCTAGAGTTCCCCTTCCCTAAATTGCTTTGGTATTTGTTTGCCGAAGTATTAAAATTCAGTCCAAAATATTCCAACTAGCAGCATCTCTCTTCAAATCAGTATTCAACCTTACAAAAAGCAAGAAATTCATTAATTAACAATGCTAAAATGAGGACTTAAATTCGTCTCAGTCAGTGATTTCTCAATAACGTGTCATATGACATTCCTAGAAATAGTCAGACCGAATGCAGATGCAAAATTCTTCTATTGTTGTTGTTTGGCAAATTATGTGTGTGTGTGTGTGTTTTTTTTTCTGGCATTTTTGATGTGTGTGTGTGTGTGTGTGTGTGTGTGTGTGTGTGTGTGTGTGTATATTTTTATGACATATGTATACACTATACGACAGGTTTATTTACTTTTTAAATATTCCATGTAGGGGTTCCGTGATCAACATACCAACGTTGATGGCAGCAAGAATGGGACACAGTTTGGTTATTATTCAAGTTTTGTAAGTTCTTATTTGGTGGATCAGAGACATCTGAATATCGACAAAAATAATGGAAATAAAATAGTCCTTCAACAAGGAAGAAACGAAAGTTTTCAAGACTGTAAAATTGTAATAATCAATCATCTGGTGACAGCGACCATAGAATTAGCGGAGTGTCAATTTCAAGCTTTCCTCTTCGTAAGTAAGAAACATCTATCTGTAAAGACACTGGAAGGATACTGTAGTATATGGAATGGGCTGAAAATCATACATACAATTGTAGATGTTTCCTGTTATCCATCTTTTTACATGCCATATGCAGTGGCAGAGAGGGTCTTACTACTATAAGAAAATTGGAGAAGAAGTTAGTAGTTGGATAAATAGTCGAAGGAAACTCCTTATGTACACAAAAAGGTTAATTTCTAAACTTTTGAAGCAGTTTCCAAAAATATCTTACAATAAAAATTCGTCGTAAGTCTTTATCATTCCATATTGACTTACGACATATTTTTTTATGAAAAGGGCTGCTGCTCTATAGGGTAAATATATATTTGTCAACTTGAATAAACAATGAAAGGGCATGGAGTACGAGACAACATCACTTAATATACATAGTAAACCTAGCAGTGGAACAACGCTTAATGATACTACAAATGCATTTAAGTTCATTAGAATATGTAAGAAAATACTAACATTCATGGAGCCGAACATATTATCAGGACTCAGAGATTTTTACCGTAGATTTTGATTGTAGAAACTCTAGTTTGAACTTTTATCAGAGATATTCTGATCATATTAATTACGTTTTATTTAAACAGACATAATATTAATAATATTTTATTTTTATCAATTTACGATTTTGACGTTTGAGCTTACCCATTTTTCAGACTTGTTTTGTACGAGAAGTTCCATATCAGAGTGAGGTAACTTCATTTCAACCGATTCGTAGCACACTTGATACTTCCTAGAAGATTCAGAGCTCGATCCTCCTGTAAAGTTGAAGTGACAAGGTATCGGTTCGGTTCTCCCTTTCCATATTAATGTATACTCTTTAACCCCAGAAACTCTTCTAGCAAATTCATCGCAATTTCGTGAATTAAAGAAAACTGAAAACATCAATTCCATAATTAAAACAAATAAGACAAATCATGCATAATGGCTAATGTTGAAAATTGCATGCTGCTTTAGAAAAAGGTAGCATAACAAAATACTTAAGTTACTGTAAATTTATTTTCTGCATATGCGCATTTCGACAACTTCTCTTCGGTGCATATCAAATCAAAACATTTGGAATTTTATATACCGAAATATGTGCAAATAGGATCTAAAAAGAAAAGCCGAAAAATCGGCTAAGGACAGCATAGCATATATTGGGTCTTTAAGTCTCTACATTTGACCCTCGAGGATTCACGATAAAAATGCAATTCAAATCGTTTCTCGCCACCAAAACCTGGCGTCCGCGGATTATGACGTTCAATATTTTTGTTTGAAACGTCACATATTTTTATAAAATAAACTGTTCACACAGAATATGTCTCGCCTTCCCTATGCATCGCATGAATCTGTACATTGATCTTCAGCAGCAGCCATGATAACAAAATGTAGGTCTTAATTTGTGTGCACTACCTGATTGCTAAAATCTTCATATGATTGTTCAAGCATGATAGAGGGGTCAATGTGTATAATCCTCAGGATGCAATTGCATAGTCATAGACATAAAACACCACTAAAACTGATCTCATTTATGATAATGTAACTGCATACCAAAGAACAATGGGCTACTATAAGTGGTTGATATTTGACGGACCCAAGAAAAAAATTAAACATTTGATCAACAGTGCAAAATTTTGAAGTCAGTTGAGCATGGCTGCGGGGTCATAGACATACAACGCCACTAAAACTGATCTGTACTGATGCTAATGCAACTGCATACCAAATATCAATGGGCAACTAAGAGTGGTTGATGCTAAACAGACCCAAGAAAAAACTTTTACATTGATAACCAGTGCAAATTTCGAAGTCAGTGGAGCATGACTACGGGGGAGTAGACATAAAACGCCACTAAAACTGATCTTTACTGATGCTAATGCATCTGCATACCAAATATCAATGAGCAACTATGAGTGGTTGATGCTAAACAGACACAAGAAAAAACTTTAACATTTGAAAAAAAATTCAAAATTTCGAAGTCAGTGGAGCATGACTGCGTTGGCATAGACATACAACGCCACTAAAACTGATCTGTACTGATGCTAATGCAACTGCATACCAAATATCAACGGGCAACTAAGAGTGGTTGATGCTAAATAGACCCAAGAAAAAACTTTTACATTGATAAACAGTGCAAATTTCGAAGTCAGTGGAGCATGACTGCGGGGGAGTAGACATAAACGCCACTAAAACTGATCTTTACTGATGCTAATGCATCTGCATACCAAATATCAATGAGCAACTATGAGTGGTTGATGCTAAACAGACACAAGAAAAAACTTTAACATTTGAAAAAAAAATCAAAATTTCGAAGTCAGTGGAGCATGACTGCGGTGGCATAGACATAAAACGCTACTGAAACTGAGCTGTGCTGATGCCAATGCAGCTGCACATCAAATATCAATGAGCAACTATGAGTGGTTGATGCTTAACACACACAAGAAAAAACTTTAACATTTGAAAAAAAAAAACAATTCAAAATTTCGAAGTCAATGGAGCATAACTGCGGGGGCATAGACATAAAACGCCACTGAAACTGAGCCGTACTGATACTAATCCAACTGCACACCATATATCAAAAGGCTAGCACAGGTGGTTGATGTTAAACAGACCAAAGAAAAAACTTAAACAATTGTGGACGCCGCATCCGCCGGAATCACCATATCTTAGTCTCGCTTTTGGCGACTATTGTCGAAGGCTCGACGAAAATAAAACTTCCAGGTTCAATTTATGTACCATCAAGTTCCAAAATTGAACGAGATTTACAGGCCCTATAGGAGATTTTTCATTTCTAAAGTTACATGCCTGACCGTAGGTAGGGACTGCCAAAAAATATTAGGTTGAATATACCGCAAATTTAGGATCTCATGTTGATTTCAGGATGAAGAATACTAAACAATTACTGGTAATATTCTATTTAAACAGTGAAGCAGCAAACACAGGCAAATCAAATACAGACCAAAATATCGTCACTCTGACACAATGGATACTTATAGAGCAGTTCTTCATAATCGTCTTACTAATCTGAATTTTTATTTTTATTTTTGATTTCATATAGTGCGACAGTGCTTTACCAACAGACTAGGCTCCTTGAGCAAGCCAAAGTTTAGCGGCGAGCAACCCTTGACCCATCTTTTAAACTTACGTATTGTCATTTTTCTCTCCTTTCAAAATTGTGGTCATGTAGTTAGTAGTCTATCTGTTTTGGGTTTTATTCGTATGTTTATTATACAATTGGGATAAAGATAAATGGGAGGTTTGGGTACCCATAAACCGGTTTAACTCTACCGCTGGCTTTTGCTAGTCCCGGTACCAAGTCCGGCTGTCCCGAGTTCCTATCGTTGTCTACGTTTGTCTTTTGTCTTATACGTGTTTTTCTTGTGTAGTTCCCTGGCAGATTGTGGCAAGTCTGTCAGTTAAATGCATTCTACAGGGTTGCAAGGTTACACTAAATAACTCATAATTTTGTATCAAATCCAATATCTCGTAAAACATGAAATCCAAGTCCGATAGCAAGTTTCGTCTAAATACACCGGCAAAACGAATAACGAAAAAAGGGAACAAGAGGCTCTAACGAGCCTGTATCTCTCAACTGGGTCATCGCTGACATAGACAGTCCAAATAACTTAAATAATAAAGGACCTCCTTTCAAGTATGTTAGTAGACCTTGATGTTATTTCTTTCAAAGTTCAACCATATGTCCTGGTGCCAACCATTTTGGATATGATAAAGACTTAATGGTAACCTTTTTGAAGGGGACCAACTTGTGTCGAAACAAAAAAAAATCCTTAGGCACCACCCAAGGACAATTGTGACTCAATTTTGGTTCCAATTGGCCTAATAGTTTCAGAGGAGAATATCATTAGTGTTTTTTTCCAAAGGGTATAATGTTAAACTAAGTTCCCCGTTGGCGGCCGTCTTCGATGAAGTGCAGACTTACCAGACATATTTTAAAGGGGACCGCCCAAGGACTGCTGTCACCAAGTTTGGATCCATTTGGCTTTGTTGTTTCAGAGGAGAAAATCTTTGTGAATGCTTTCCAAACTGGTCCAATGTTAAACTATGTTCCCCGCTGGCGGCCATCTTGGATGTAATACAGACACATTTTTAAAAGGGGGCAGACACATTTTTCAAAGCGGCCAACTAAGGACTATTGTGACTAAGTTTGGTTCTAACTGGTAGAGTATTTTCAGAGCAGAAGATCTCTGAATGTGTTTTGCTACGGGGTACAATGTTAAACAAAGTTTCCCGCTGGCAGCCATCTTGGATAAAGTGCAGACTTGCAAGATATATTCTAAAGGGGAAAATCCGAGAACTGTTGTGACGAGTTTAGATCCAATTGGCTTTCTTGTTTCACAGGATAAAATCTTTGTGAATGCATTCCCATCTGGTCCAATGATAAATTATGTCCCCCCCCCCCCGGCGGCCATCTTGGATGTGATGCAGACACATTTTCAAAGGGGCCAACTAAGGACTATTGTGACTAAGTTTTGTTCCAATTGGCGTAGTAGTTTGAGAAGAGAAGACATTTTGGATGAAGTACGAACTCAAAAGGGATCACCCAAGGACTATTGTGTCCAAGTTTGGATGAACTTTCCTTTGTTGTTTTCGAGAAGATATTTGAATGTTTTTACATAGAGTCAAATGTAAAATTATGTTCCACGCCGGTGTCCATCTTCGATGTGATGCGTACTTGCAGGACGATTTTGTTAAAAGGGCCAACTAAAGTCTATTGTGACCAAGGTTGCTTCCAATTGGCCTTATAGTTTTTTCAGAATGAGATCTTAGAAAATATTTTCTAATGGAGTCAATTAAATTGTAAACTAAGTTCCCAGTTGTCGGTCAACTTGGAAGACGTCGGACAACTAGACCATGTACAATAAAATGTAGTTCTTGACAAGCTTAACATTTTTGCAATCTAAACTTGACCTCTATCTCAAATTGTTTTGAGATACAAGACAGACGTAAAAAGTCACAAAAATGGACCAAAAAAGGGCAATAACTTCTATATGGGTACTTGGATTTTCTTCAAATTTCCATGTATTTGGATGTGAATATGCTGAACATTTTTGGAATTTATTTTTAACCTCTATCTCGAACTGTTTTTGAAATATAGAACTAAAATATAAAATCACGGAAATTCTGACTTATAAAGGGAAATAACTCCTACATGGGTATTGAAATTTCATCAAAATAGTCATGTTGGAAGATCTTGATATGCTGAACATTATTGCAATATAAACTTAACCTCTGTCTGTTATAGATTTTCAATAAAAATACCAAAATTTTAAAAATTTTACGGAAAAAGGGCATGACTCTTAAATGGGTCATCAGATTTTTGTCAAAATTGCAGGGTGGGTGATCTTGTCATGCTGAACATTTTTTTTTATATCTGTAAGGCTCTTCGAGGTATTTGCCAAAAACTGCAATCTAACCCCCTTTTTCTAGGTTTAGTAACAGTGGCCATGATTGTTCTTGGAAAGAAAATAACAAATTTGAAACTAGATACCGTAGTAATTCTTCACTTGAATTTTGCTTCCATTTGTCCCAGTTGTTTCAAGGGAAAAGATTTTTGAAAGTGAGCTAGCGACGGAAGGACGGACGACGGACGTTAAGTGATGGTAAAAGCTCACCTTGGCATAGCCATATTAGCTAAAAAAGAGGAAAATCTAAAAATAAAGGACCTAAAACACCGCAATTCATATTCAACACCAATTGAGGAAATGTTACTAAGACAAAAAATAAAGAAGAACATCACAAAACTAAAGCAATATCAGTGGGAACCCCGTGTTTCATTGTGGATTTGTTTGTTGTCAGATCGCAACGAAATGAACAATCGTTGTTTACTATCTTCTATACATCATTCTTGTAAAGTTTGCTTCATTTCTATCAGACCATTATTAAACTCTGTTCCATGAAACCTCAATGTTTGTTGACGGATCTGAAAATTAGTCCTTACAACCACAATTCCACTCAAGTTTGATTCATATAGCTTTATTATGATCTGATGAGATGATCAAAATGTTTTCCAAGAAAGTTCTATGTTAAATTGAGTTCCACTTTAACGACTATGTTTGAACTGTCAGATTAAATCGAAACGGTGATTTCCACGCTGGCAATAGTGTTGCTAAAAATATGAATAAGATGAGCAGTTTTGTTGAGACCATCAAATACATCCATTCTTGAAATATGGTTCAATTTTCTCTCTTCGATAGGTATTGGAGACAAGATCAAAATATGTCTATCTGTTAATTTTTAAAACTACATATGTTGGAGGAGTTCTTCAATGGATATCGGTCTCTTATGGAGGGATTTGGGGTTTCGGTCCGTTCTTTTTTTTACTTAATACTGGGATGGTCATTTCTTTTACATGTCGAAGACCTTTAAATAGCAATTGCTGTTGAGTTGCTACCGCAATGGAAGAGGGTGTTTTGTGCGCCGTAAAACCAGTTTAACCCACCCTCTCTTTTGAAAAAAGCCTGTACCAAGTCAGGACCATTGCGGTCGTCAATTTTTCCGATGGTTTTCACCTATATTGTCTTTTTGTCTCATGGACTATGTATTGTCTTTTTGTCTCATGGACTATGGCTCTTGACAATTCTTTTCGGTAATTTAATGCTTTACTTATTTAATTAGGATTACAAACAGCCCGAAGGCTATAAAGTTGCTCTCTTCGATATAAAACAGACAAGACAATTTAATACAAGACAAAATACAATACAACCTATCACTCACATCTTCACACTTTCAGTACAATATATATATTGCATATTAGAGTAAGTAATATAAAACGTTTCTTTTTCACTAAATTCAAAAACGTATTCCAGTAAGAGCATGTTGTCGTTCATTGAAGAATCAATTTATTTTTACCAAATATTGACTCAGCATGTTTTTAAAGGTTAATAAGTTCACATTCGGACATAGTAACAACTTTATCGCGAAACAAAGATCTTGTATTTTCATATTTATCACAATAAATAAAAAAGTGTTCAGCAGTTTCAGTCGGTATAAAAGCTCTACAGAGCTTATGTTTATTGTTAATATTGTTAAATAAAAATTACTTACTTACTTACTTTACTTCAGGTTTTCTAGCTTTTTGTTATTTCCCAACATACTGAGCCAGTAGCCTCGTATGTTGACGAATCTAAATGAAATGGAGCAATCTTTTTTTGAAAATCCCAATGAGCCATTCATTTAAAGTTTCTTTCAGTTTGTTTAAGGAGTTTCAGAGGACATGACTTTCTCATATTATTCAATGTTAAATCATGTTCCACTGTTTTTTTTTTCTTTCTTTTTTTTGTTGACGGATCTGAATAAATAAGCAATCCGATAAGCTTTGGTTTTATCTGTTCAATAATTACAGAGTTGATAAAAGTGGCTGTTTTTTTCAATGGGAACTATGTTAAAGCATGTCCTGCTCTGGTTGCGATGTTTTTTTTTCAAACCGGAAGGACATAATCATTTTTTAAAAACAGTTCAATATATTATTTCCATGAAGTTTTGTCAAATTTGCCTCAATCATTCCAAAGAAGACATGAAAAAATGATTTTTCTATTGGGTTCAAAGTAAAACTGCTGGTGGACCAGATCAAAATTGGTGATTTTATAAAATCAATCCAAAGATTAGTTTAGTTATATTTGCTGTAGTAATTGCATTCCAAATGTCTCATATGTCCAATGTTAAACTATGTTGCGTGATGGCGGATATGATTTTATAAAAGCTTTTAAACACCACTCTAATAAAATTTGGTTCAATTTGGCTTCAATGTTAAACTGTATTCAGCGCTTGTTGTCATGTATTTTGCCGGACAGGAAAGAAATAACCCATTTTCCTGTAAATTTGTTTGAATTTGGTTTTAGTTATGAGCGTATGCATAAAATGTGAAAAAAAGAACAACAGAAGAATGGACGACTGACACCAAGTTATGACAATCGCTCGGTCAAATGATTTTAAAAAGTGGAGAAAAAATGCAGAGGTGGTCACAAGTACTGTAAGGCTGCAAAATAACTAATGCGTCGATTTTTGTTTCTTTTTTTTAAAATCAAATATATTATTTTTGAGAGTCAAATGCTACAGTTAATTACTCACGTTCAATCTTTTGGACATCATGAGCATCGTCACAAAAGGTAATACTGATTATGGCGGCATATACTATAACTATTATGTAGGTCATCATAACTGAATTGCTGACGCTGTAATGTAGTTTTCCTGTAACAGTAATGTTTGAATATTAGTCTCTATATTTATTATTAATTTTATATTAGATACTTTTTGGTGACATGACAATTCAGTTTCAGCAATGAAAAGACCAGACGAAAAATATAACTAAAGTGTGAATTATCCAAATCTTTAAATTAAAACTGGACAAACACCAACTATATACACTGAAAATTTTCAGTAACACCCAGGAATTCCTCTCGCGAAGCTCTTTTCAGAACAAAATGTTTTTGCACCTTTACCGGCCTTGACAAAAGGAGTTGCTTTTGGTCGTAGCTATTATTGAAAAAATTGCAAATTCGTACAGGTTTGAAGTAGAACATTAACTAGTGTGTCAGATTTAAGGGCTACCTCATGTGTAGTCCGTAAGCTTTCCTAGATCTCTGAAGTAATATACTGGGAAAAAATGTTTTGAAACAAAAAAAAGAAATTTTTAAAGGGATTTAAGGCATATGGGCAACACAAACTCATCTTTTTGTGACGATCCCATCAAAAACATGGTCGCATGAATACAAATGTTTTTTTTTCTTATGAACATCACAAGGCTTTTAGTCCACACAAACAAAACACATCACTTGGTTCTGCAGAAAACTACACAGAACCACGTGTAATGATTAATTTCCAGTTTTCAGCCGTGTATTATAAAAATAAAAAAAATCCGTCGGAGTAAAAATAATCAGCAGACATCATTGCATGACAAGATCTACTATACAATTGTGAAGAAAATATGACACCCACAATCTGCCAATTTTCGTAACATATTCAATTGTTTTTGTACTTTTTGCATTATATATTAAAACAATTGATATAAAGGCAAAATGTTTTTGTTTAAATGTTCAGCATATCAAGGTCTACCTTCTCTACGATTTTGAGTAAACCCTAAATAGCAAAAATGGAAGGATATGGAGTGAATGTACATGTGACAAAAACGCACACGATACATAGAAAACTCCAGTTTATCAAGGACAGGGCTTTTATTCCTGTCTACATCTTGATGTCGCCCTGAGGGTCTTCAACCAGAGGTGAACAATCCCCTCAAGCGAAATCAAGAAGGCCCCTAGCGTGTACTTAAACGGTATTCTTGACAAAAATTTTATCAAGGTCACTCCCTTGCTCCCCAACCGCCATGGGGTGTCAACTTGGGCGATGCTATGTCCATATTGGGAAAATGCTTTTCTATCCAGTTTTGACAATTCTTTATGTTTGGTCTAGAACTTCCAAAACTATTTGACATTCATATTATAAATTGCAGGTATGTTCAGCTTGTCAATGTCTATCATTTTTTGAAATTGCAAGTTCTCAGTTGTTAGAAAATCCAGATAGGAATTATTTTTAGCAGATAGCTTTAAAATCTAAAATTAACGCTTGCAAAGAGTAACTAAAAATTTTTGTTTAACAAAATGATAGCCTTATTTTTATGATTAGCATTTTAATTGAGTAATCTTTTAATCTTTAAAAATGAATATAAAAGACATAATGTACAAAATCAAAAGGGGTAATATTCAATTTAGTGTCCATGTTTTTGTTACAATTCCCGTTATGATGCATTTTTGTCCAATGGGCATTATCATAAGTATTCGCACAGCAAACCAGTTTGTTTTTTATTTGATGTTTTTTTGTAGTAACAATTGACCAAACGGTCAAACTCACATCATTTTGTACAAAGAGTAGGATAAAAAAGGGGGACCACTGAATATAGTCTGAGGAGAGACATGTCGTTCTAAAAGAGCATATACTTAACCAGAAATAGGAAAGACTGCGACATTCAGATATGCCTGTGATGTTTTATTTCAAAACCCAGAAATCTGAAAAATTTGAAAAAGGAGCAGTATTAACGTGAAATCTAGCACTTATTATAGTTGTGCATTGCCTAAAATATTCATGGCTCGCCTTAAGTATAATTATTGACACCGATACCCCCGCTAATACCGCGCCACAGAAAGACATATACTGATAGATTTGCAATGCAACTGAGTAATCGGGGAGGGAGAATGATACCATCAAATCATCAAATTGATTTTCTAGATATCTCATGTAAAATCTGACACGGCAGTTTTCTGTAAATTGTCATGGAGTATCTTTCACTCTTGAAATGTACATATATACAGAAATGTGAAAGAAGTTCAATTATAAACAGGATTTAGAAGGAACATATCCAACTATCAATGATGGGTTTATATCGAATGAATATACATGTATACAAGAGTAAATAACGTATCATAATATAACCCACTTACTTGGTTTATGCTCTAAATATCTCGGATTTACGTGTGTATATTATTGTATTATAAATATTATATTGACCTTTGTCTACGTCATGATTCCTTTTAAATTACCAGTAATCCATATAGCAACTACATTTGTGTATAAGTGAATAGTGTGTTGTTTGGATAACACTTATCATTACACATAAAACCTGAAGATGATCATTTGCCCCCCCCCCTTTCCGAGCAAGTGACGGAAAAAAGTTCAAATGAAAAAAAAATATTATTAACATTGGCATAATATTTCTTCTTTTTGTAACAAGTATTATATGCCAATGTAAATGTTTATGTAAGGTTTGTGTTTCATAAAAAAATTAAAACAAAACAAAAAACAAACAAAAAACTAAAACTAAACAAAAAAAATAAGTAAATAAATTTAAAAATAAAATAAAATAAAACATTTAAGAAAAAAGAAGGGAAACGGGGAATGTGTCAAAGAGACAACGACCCAAAGGGGAGTAGCCACCATAAGAACGGTGAGGAAACCCCACACCCAACGGCAGGTCGGAGTCGGCCCCTAAATAAAGAGTAATCAAGTTCAGAGAAATAAACATCATCCTTGACTCCTATAGATATAAAGTTAACTATCTAGAACACAGAAACATGCCAAGTAGCATGAATTCAAATATTAGCATACAGGTCTGCATGGTGTGAGGTTCCTCACTGTGTTGAAGCCCTACGGTGACCCATCAATGCTTTGTTTTGTGTCGTTTTAACCTGGAGATGGGATATTATCTCCTTGACATTTACCCCATTTCCTTTCTTTTTCATATCATTTATTTGATGCTATATTTTGATGGATATTGCTTCATTTCATTGATAAACATTTTATTTAAGATATTGTTTACTGTTTCTAGAAACACCAAACGCCAAGATGGCTACATTTTTTTTGTATAAAGCGAAAATATATTTCATTTTCCGTCTGATTTTGAAGTAATTTTTTTATGTCTGTATAAAGAAAACTAAATTGTGCTCAGTTAATAATGGTAATATGTATAATATTTTACATTCAGCCAATGAAGAAGAGTAAGACAATGGAGAATTTACATTTCTATTCGTGGATAAAAATTGTATACCAATTGAAATTAACTTTTAACATACAATCACTTGCTATCACATCTCAAGGACTTATAAAATAAAATCAAAACGTTTTATCCTACAGTTATATGACATAAGTGAGTTCGCACAGCAAAATTTCCCTGTACATTTCAAGTAAAAACTGTCACTGTTCAAAACATTCTCTGGAATTCATTTCTGGTCCAATTCTTATATTTTTTACACTGCTGAAAAGAGTTAAACAAGAGAATCTACATGTAATTTAGAAATAGTTTTATGTTCCATAGTCTTCATTCTATAACGATTAGATTTGCTATATATTATATAATAAATTGTGACAATAAAATGTTCAATCTGTAGTTAAATAATCTCAATAAGAAAATAATGGAACATAAAATTATTTCCAAATTGTTGAGAGAAGGTCTTCGGAAAGCCATCTTTAGCAGTATAAAAAAACAAAAAATCGGACAAGAAATAAATTCTACAATTTTTTTAATAAGTGGTCGTTTTACTTGAAATGCACAGGGAGATTTTGATTTGCGAACTCACTCATGTCATATAAATGTATATTATAGCAACTGAATACGGAAAATTAAGATTTTATATTCAAATATTTACTGGATTTGAGTTACGGAAATATCTTAAGTACAGTTTAAATAGGAAATAACGTTCAAATTTAGCGAAACTGAGATTAAGTGCTCATATCAGGAAGATATAGCCTACCTTTCATTCCGGCAAGTATAATAAAACTATGGTACTAATTACATTTTATTTTATACTGTACTATCACATATCAGGGGGACATATATGCTAACCTTTTTGAAAATAGAATTTTTTTATACCTGACGAAGCAGTCATTAAAATTATTCTAAACTCACAAAACCTACAATAAGCAAAACTCATGTGTACACTTTCAAAAGAAAGGTTTCAATTGGGGAAATTCTGTCATATATTGCATACTTTATTATTCTTATTTGTCATCGTGATATTGCATACTTTACTATTCTTATTTGTCATCATGTTATTGCATACTCTATCATTCTTATTTGTCATCATGATATTGCATATTATTATACCTCCTGTACGAAAGATGTTTTATAGTAAAACAGTGTTTTCAAAAGAATTAAGCGTTGACTACACTATTGCAATAGTAAGCAGACTATTGATTTCTACGTCAATCATCATCAATCATCACGTGCGGGAGGCGGAGTTTTGATCTGACCGACAAGTTGGTGGTAGACCTAATCAAGTTTCTAAGAGTGTCGTCTGCTACAACGCTGTAATTATGAGGTTTTCCGTCAGGAAAACTTCATATAGCTGTCGAAATTGAAATTATCCCGGGTACGAATATGTCTTCACATGATTTTTTGGCGTCGAAATCGTCCATTTACTTGACGATATCTTTCCTAAAGTGACAATATACATGTATTTATGAGGACAATGTATTTCTATGGCCATCCAGCAAAACGGGAATGAAAACAACCCTGGAATATATTTCTGCGGAAGGATCAACAATGTAAACAGGACGTATATGACACAAAACTTGGTTATGTAACATATCATGGCAACATCACCTGTACAACGTTCGCTTTGATACAACTTATGTAATCCAAAAATAAGTCTTGTGAAACAGTGTCCAGGTGTTTTCATTTTCAGGGAGGGCTTGAGCGTTAGTTTAATCTTGGTGTCAGTAAAAATAAATATTCTAACCCTACTTGTTATGAAACTTATTCCACCAACTCCACTCTATTAAAGAAACTATACCATTTGGAAGAGTGGAAAGATTTTCACGACATAACAATCAATTATGTAAAAAAAGTATAAATTGATTGAAAATCGTATGACTGCTGATGCTTCTTTCATATATGAAGGGGTATTTGTTGATCTAAAAAAAAACAACTCGCATTTCAAACCCTCCTGGCCTCGATATCCGTGATACTTTCGATTTGAAACAAAATGTATTGGAAATATTGAAAATGGTTAAAAATTGTGTTTCACGCGGATGAACTGACATTGTTTCACTAGTCATTTTATAAGCATAGTAGAGTTGAGAAATCGCCAGCGGTTATCAAGAACGTCATTTGAATATATTGTACGGACTTTGGATGAAAATTTTTATAGACTCCCATGCGTGATGACAAGTCAAAACAATTCAGTTCAAAACGTAATGTATATGCACGGTTTTTTATCTAAATTGTACCCATCTCTCTTTCTGTATTTTCTTTGAGTATTTTTTTATTAGCTAGGCTATAGTTCTTGGGGGAAGTGAGGAGTACGCTTGTGCAGTAAGGAGAACGCATGCGCAGAAGACTATTGACCAATAGGAATTTCAGATTCTCGAAAATCAAAATGGCATCCAGTTTCGTCCTGATAAAACGGGGCGGGGTTTAATTTTTCTGTTTCCTTGTGGAAGTTGAAAAGTATTATAAACATTTACTATAGGTGGTACTGGGAACAGGTTTGTAGAGGATGATTGGATTGGTATTGCAATATCGCTTAGCCAGATTTATAAATATAGATATGATTAAAAGAATAAGAACAGTAATGTATATATTTAAAACAAGAAGTTAATCAATAAAGATGAGGTATTGTGCAATTATCAATAATATACAAATACTATAAAAGACTTTTCAATT
>MJUU01059700.1:0-22399 GCA_002080025.1 Modiolus philippinarum | reverse complement strand
TGGTGTGAGGTTCCTCACTGTGTTGAAGCCCTACGGTGACCCATCAATGCTTTGTTTTGTGTCGTTTTAACCTGGAGATGGGATATTTTCTCCTTGACATTTACCCCATTTCCTTTCTTTTTCATATCATTTATTTGATGCTATATTTTGATGGATATTGCTTCATTTCATTAATAAACATTTTATTTAAGATATTGTTTACTGTTTCTAGAGACACCAAACGCCAAGATGGCTACATTTTTTTTTGTATAAAGCGAAAATATATTTCATTTCCCGTCTGATTTTGAAGTAATTTTTTTATGTCTGTATAAAGAAAACTAAATTGTGCTCAGTTAATAATGGTAATATGTATAATATTTTACATTCAGCCAATGAAGAAGAGTAAGACAATGGAGAATTTACATTTCTATTCGTGGATAAAAATTGTATACCAATTGAAATTAAGTTTTAACATACAATCACTTGCTATCACAACTCAAGGACTTATAAAATAAAATCAAAACGTTTTATTCCAATAAAATTATTTACCAATTATCCTACAGTTATATGACATAAGTGAGTTCGCACAGCAAAATTTCCCTGTACATTTCAAGTAAAAACTGTCACTGTTCAAAACATTCTCTGGAATTCATTTCTGGTCCAATTTTTATATTTTTTTATACTGCTGAAAAGAGTTATACAATGGAATCTACATGTAATTTAGAAATAGTTTTATGTTCCATAGTCTTCATTCTATAACGATTTAAACATGTCTACAAATTTACAACGTCAAGATTTGCTATATATTATATAATAAATTGTGACAATAAAATGTTCAATGTTCTGTGCTTTGTGTCTGTCTGGCGTCATTGTTTTTGTGTCTAACGTCATTGTTTTCTGTGTTCTCGTTTTTGCCCTGTCTTTGGACTTCGATTTTTGTGAATTTCACCCCTTTGTTCCTTCGGTATTCTACTGCCGTTGTTTTGTAGTTAAATAATCTCAATAAGAAAATAATGGAACATAAAATTATTTCCAAATTGTTGAGAGAAGGTCTTGGGAAAGCCATCTTTAGCAGTATAAAAAAACAAAAAAAATCGGACAAGAAATAAATTCTACATTTTTTTTAATAAGTGGTCGTTTTACTTGAAATGCACAGGGAGATTTTGATTTGCGAACTCACTCATGTCATATAAATGTATATTATAGCAACTGAATACGGAAAATTAAGATTTTATATTCAAATATATACTGGATTTGAGTTACGGAAATATCTTAAGTACAGTTTAAATAGGAAATAACGTTCAAATTTAGCGAAACTGAGATTAAGTGCTCATATCAGGAAGATATAGCCGACCTTTCATTCCGGCAAGTATAATAAAACTATGGTACTAATTACATTTTATTTTATACTGTACTATCACATATCAGGGGGACATATGCTAACCTTTTTGAAAATAGAATTTTTTTATACCTGACGAAGCAGTCATTAAAATTATTCTAAACTCACAAAACCTACAAGAAGCAAAACTCATGTGTACACTTTCAAAAGAAAGGTTTCAATTGGGGAAATTCTGTCATATATTGCATACTTTATTATTCTTATTTGTCATCGTGATATTGCATACTTTACTATTCTTATTTGTCATCATGTTATTGCATACTCTATTATTCTTATTTGTCATCATGATATTGCATACTCTATTATTCTTATTTGTCATCATGATATTGCATACTTTACTATTCTTATTTGTCATCATGATATTGCATACTTTATTATTCTCATTTGTCATCATGATATTGCATACTTTACTATTCTTATTTGTCATCATGATATTGCATACTTCACTATTCTTATTTGTCATTATGATATTGCTTACTTTACTATTCTCATTTGTCATCATGATATTGCATACTTTATTATTCTTATTTGCCATCATGATATTGCATACTTAATTATTCTTATTTGTCATATAATCATACTTAATTATTCTTATTTGTCATATATTGCATACTTTATTATTCCGCGAATACTTTTCCTCTATCTTTTCTTTCTTTTTCACTTTCGATTACATACCACATGTAAACTCTGCTTATATAATTATTTGATTTGATTTGTTAAAAGATCTTTGATACCCTTTTCCGATTCAGAGCTATATGTCGTCAAAGGTGATCAAAATCTTGGGCAGTTTTTCAATGTTCATCGGATTTAATAGATTCGTTATTTAGATTCCCCTCGACGAAAGGAGCAACTATCTAACATAAGTACCATAATTTTTTTTCATTTTTGTTCCTGCACTGTTTAACGTTTTTTAATATTATGTTAGGATTTTTGCAATAAGTTAGGTAACCAAATTCAAAAAAAAATTAAAATTCCATAAGTTTTTTTGAAGATCTGAATATTCGATGTTGAAGTATGGTATGACTCTCAAACAGAATCTTTATAGTTCACAAAATTGACAGGAGTTCACCTATAATCTAATTTTTACAAGGTGCTGAATCAAAATATTGATGTATTTTTTTTTCTTTAAAAAAATCATTTCTCTGATTCAGTGTCCTTGACTTCATTATTCATTACAACCCATTTCAGACAACCTTTCGTAAGGTATCCCTTAGAATCTAGGTGGTGAAATCAAGACCTGGATATGACTTCTTTCACTGAAAGGTATTGTAAAAAGATAAGGATGCTAAGGAGGTCAAAGTAATTCCTTTATCAGAATTCTTGTATCAAGAAATGGAAGAAGAAAATGGAAAAATCTAGGACCACATTTTGACTAGCTAGCATTATACGAAGTTTATGGAGCATTGTTCGAAAATTCTCTAGGAAAAAGCAAGCTGATGGGTATTCCCAGTCCTATTAATTTATGTTTCACTCCTTTAAAATTACATTGTAAGACTTCCCTGTCATAAATTATCACTTTTTATGTCACTCCAGACAAAGTCGGGATGACATGCTGTTATTATATGTTTCTTCTGATTCTTTCACTTCTTAATTCGTCTTCTTTTTCCAATGCGTTATTTTAAAATAGCTGAATAAAATTATTTCAGACTTTGCACACAGTAAGACCATCATCTGAAGTTATATGTTGTTCGTTTAAAATTTTCAATGACCGCCATTTCACATTCAACCATTGAGATTCAATATCTTGGGAACTGTTTTGCACATTTTTTTTCATATTATGTAAAAAGATTCAGTAAGTTGAGATCATGGGAGGAGGGAATTTATACAGAAAAAAATCAAATCTGCTGCAATTTCCAAGATTGCCGATGAAATACGTAAAAATTTCAACTTCGTCCGATTTTCATGAAAATTGATTTCTAGGTCGGTTGGGCTGCGAATGAGAAAGAATGATCGAATAGATTGTCTGGGATGACATCGGCTATTGCTTGCAAGTGCAAATCTAGTAAATTAAATGTATTTTTTATTCAAAGGTCTTTCGATAAACTTGGTGACTTCAAGATCGCGAACAGCAATAAAATCGTTGTTACATTGCTTTGTTTTACTGTGTATTTGTATAGACTTTGACTCATATACATTTAAATCATTTTTTGCCTATTAATATAAAAGCTGTTCGTTATTTTCCACCGAATCAACGACTTTGACGCTGTATCTCTTTTTCAATTCAACACAATGTTTAAAATTTGATTTTTGCTCAAATTCGAACCCAATCTGAATTTTTAGTATATTAACCTTTTAGCTAACTAAGTTGTTTTTCATGTTATATTTCCGTTAAGAAGTTATCGAAGAGTCCTCATTTTTTACACACGCCCGTTCGCCTGATCGCCAGTCTTTCAAAACAATCCCATTAACATATTTCTCAGAACTAGAGATAAAGGAAAGACAGGAAACTTTTTGGACTTACATCTCGAATTTGACGAAAATGGTAATCTCAGTAGTAAAATTTACGACAAAATTGCCGATTTTAATTTCAAATAACAAAATTCCGAAGTTACTGCAATTGTGAATTTCCCTAACATGGACAGTAATATTTCAGCTTCTCCTGCTTACGGAGTGTATGTTTCACAGTTGAACTAGCACAAATCAAACATACTTTCTCTTAGACATAGTTATCTCCGTGATAGCCTTATCAATCAAGGCTTCAAAAAAATTCCATGACTAGCACAAATTATACAGACTCTCATCAGACATATCTCCGCGATCGCCTTATTAATCAAGGATTCAAAAAATTCCATCTCAAACGACGATTAAAAAGTTCTTTAATAGAATAAGTCCATTGTGAAAAGATTTGAAGTTCCGGTCCGCATTCTTTTTTTACCTACTACTGAGATGATAATTTTTTACCTGTTTACGACCTTTCAATAGCAATTGCTGTCGAGTTTCTACCGGACAGCACCGCAATGGGAGGGGAGGTGTGGCATGCCATAAAACCGGTGTAACCCAGCATTTGTTTTGAAATGCCTGTACCAAGTCAGGACCATTGCAGGTGACAATTTTTCCGGTGGTTTCCCCTTGATTTGTCTTTTTGTTTCATGGACTTCGGCTTTTGACAACTCTGTTTGGTAATTTTGTTATTACCCCCACTAGCCAAATTTTGTTGCAACTCGGCTGAAAATGCGTCTTCAATCCGTATTTTCTTTGAACGCCAAGTACGATCTCTTCATTGATTTAAATTATGATCTGGAAAATGTATAGAGCAAGGCATGAAGGAGATACTCCTTAGTTTGAAGAATTTCGAAGTTTTGGATATAGTAACTCTAGATCTGAAATGATCGGTTTCGGAAGCAGGACCGTAGTGCCGACTATTGATCTAACAATACCTCGGGAAGTCACACGGTGATCTCTAGATTTTTTTTTCGGGGTAACATACGACTTAAATGTAAATGCAAACAACTAACTGCTGAAGTTACTGTTAATTTACTTCAAATAAAATTAAACAACAAATCTACATTCCTAGTCCTTGTTATATTGATACCCAGAGGCAAATATGGCCTAGACTTGAACTCTTAAAAAAATCCTATTCTGTGCTATTCTTTCAAGTTCTTCCCGTCTGATACCAAGGCTTTCGTCTTTTCCTCAATCTTGTCCTTGGTTTATTTTCTTTCTTCATGTTCCCTTTAAGTCCATCTTATTTTGGCCAAGTCGTCAGCTGGTTTTCTTAGTATGTATTAGGTGATTCATTTTGTTCTTTTTTCCCTGAGTATACGTGTAGCTGTTATTTCCTTTAGACTACATTTCATATAGACAATTGTTTGTTGCTCAATTTTCGAAGCCATAATATTTTTTTAGAGTTTTTCTTAAGTAATTGTTATGAAAACTGGAGTTCATTGATATCTTTTCCCGTAATTCTGGAGCATTTTGCCGCCATGTAGATGGGCAGACAGTACACAGTTGTTGTATAAGTTCATATTGATTCCTTTCTGATGTTAGAGAATATCAATATTTTTCCAGGCTTGATATAAGTACCCTCTTGCTTTTCCTATTCTTGATCGTGATCTTACGTCTTGGTCCACACCATTGTCACATGTTACAATGGTTCTCCAAAAAAGGCGGGAAAAATTCAACATTGTCTGATTTCAATGAAATTTGTTTTTCAAATAGGTATTGATGTTGCAACTTCAAAACTGTTGTTAAAAATTGTTCGTTAACCGCCATTTTCAAAATGGCCACCAAAAAAAGGCGGGAAAATTCAACATTGATTTTCAATAAAATTTGGTTTCCAAATAGGTATTGATGTCGCAACTTCAAAACCCATGTTAAAAATTGTTCGTCGACCACCATTTTCAAAATGGCCACCAAAAAGGCGGGAAAATTCAACATTGTCTGAATTCAATAAAATTTGGTTTCCACATAGGTATTGATCTTGCGAATTCAAAACAAGTGTTGAAAATTATTCGTTGACCGCCATTTTCAAAATGGCCGCCAAAAAAGGCGGGAAAATTCAACATTGTCCGATTTCAATAAATATAAAATTTGGTTTCAAAATAGATATAGATGTTGCGACTTCAGAATCGGTGTTTGAAATTGTTTGTTGACTACCATATACAAAATGATGTCTTGACTTCAAAACTAGTGTCAAAAGTGGTCCAAAAAGCCTAAAAAGCCTAACAAATAAATATAGTAAAACATGATCAGACTTTAAATACAGTTCAAGATATTTGTGGTCGAGCTGACAAAGTTGGAGAGATTGAAGTTCTTGATTGTGGCAAATGATAGCCAGATGAGCGATACAGGCTTCTGGGAGCCTCTGGTCTTAATATTTCTTTGTATTTTGAGAAATATCACATAGTCACCCAATCTTAAATTTAAAAAAACAGCTTTTCACCTTTTTTTGTCATGTTGGACGAACGTCCTTTTTAGCTTCATTTACTCCATTTGTCTTGGGTTTACATTATATTTGGATCATATTGGTTATTAGTTCTCTATCAGTTTTTAAACGTCTTTTAGTTGATGGTGTTCCAAATGTTTAGATTGTATATGCACCGAGGAGACATAAGTTGTCGTTATGCGCATATGCGGAAGCTAAATTAACAGTAACTTCGATATTTAGTTATTTGTTTCTGATGGAATATTGTACCCTGATTTTATCTTGCAGCCTTTCTGAATGTCACATGATAAAATGAAAAAATATGACCCATTTCTTTACTTCTGCTGTCAATGATTTTGACGGGTTGATGATGTTTTCCACATTTTATGTACTCAAAAAGCTTCTCACTTACATTGCTGTACAATTATTCCCTATTCTTTATTTAAGTTCTTCTACTGATTCGTGTTCATCACCTGTGTTGTTTATCCTTTTCAGAGTTCGATGGTGATTTGTGTTTGACCCTCCAATTTTGTACCTTGCCACTCTGTTTGCTGTTGAAGATTTTTTTAACAAATTTTTAGCTTCCAGTTAGTTAAGACAAAATCGACAGATTCCCCTACACTGACGTCCTGATTATACATTCTGTATTTTCTGTTTACCAGGACTTGATCGAGATTTTATCTGCACTGAGTTGTCGAAATGGCCATATGGAGAGGCTAAATTTACAGTTACTTTGGTATTTTGTTGTTTCTTTCAGTTGATACCCAAGAAGTTTGTGAAAACTTGTGCAGAAGTAGAGTTCCTCAAACGACCAGATTGGTATGTCCACAAAATTCAACTAGATTTTCTCCATTCACATCCAAGTGTTCCTAATATTCTTTCAAATCCTTCATTATTATTAGTACATATCGCCAGTAAAGCTTTGGTACTCTCTTTTTTTTGTGTAAAATGTAATAGAATTCTATGTAAGAATTCTATTTTTCATTTTGCCGACAGTTCATTTGTTGATGTATATGCTGGTATCAAATGTTGTACTTGTAATCGTCCTCTTGTACCTGATTGCCTGATTGGTTTATTATCTTTTCTGTCAGTTCTTATGTACTTGTCGTGTTCTTTACAAATCTATTCCTGTAACCCTTTATTCTGCGAAAACATCTATCTGTCAGCTATTTTATATGAATGCTAAAACATAAGCATGTTCTCAAAAGCATGTTAATGTTGTTAAAAACTTCTATTTAAGATACGGAAACGATCATCATTAACATATCTTTATTTTTTTTACATATAATTTAATGACTACAAAAATCTTACAATAAAAAAATATCTATCGGAAATTTCTTTTAGACATGTTCTACCCAGCATATGGAATTCGTATGCCTCAAAAATATTTCTCAATAAAAACCTTTACTGAGAGGAATTAAAACATTCTAATAGTTTTTGTGAATATTGAAGAACATAATAATTGCATAAATGGATAATTTTCTTTTTGTTCCAATCAATTGAATATTTTAAATGATTTGCTATATTTACCGACTCCATTGTTACAAAATTTGCATGTTTTACAATAAATAGAATTGTAGGTGTCGGAAAACTACCGGAGAAAGTATAAACCGCAATGGTCCTAACTTTGTACAGGCATTTCAAAACATGCAGCAGTGTCCGATAGCAACTCAACAGCGATTGCTATTGTAAAATAGTAGACAATGAAGAGAAATGTTCATCTCAGTCCTAAATAAAAACAGAATCACAGTTCGGACCCCAATGTTTTTCACAAGAGACTTCCATCTATAAGGCCCTATCAAGTTAATTTATAGATTCTCATCCACCTGTAACAAAAAATCTTGGGTGGGTGGGAGGGTTATATTTTCTTTTTTTACTGATTTTCACTGATAGGAATTTAAAGAAAATTTCTGAATAATTGAAAAAAAAATAATTAAGCTTAGAAAAAATTGCCGGCTGGGGATGAGAATCTATTAATTAATTTGAAGTGGCCTAAAACAACTTTTTCAATAATCCTAAATGGCGGATTTTTTTGGAGCCCCGATTAATGGGCGGTCACGGAGATAACTTCCGTCTCACGGGAAAGTAATTGGTGCTAGTTCTCGCGCAACGAATCATCTGAATAACTAGCATTCCAAAAGAAGGAGAAGGAGTAATATTACTGTCCATGTTATGGAAATTGATATTTTTGAAATTTAATTAGTCCGTTTTATTGTCGTAATTTCTAGTAATGAGATGACATTTTTCTTCAAATTTGAGATGAAAGTCCAAAAAGATGTAGATCAAGTAGATTTTGTTGTTTCCTTTACCTCTAGTTCTAGAATATATATTTATTGGATCAATTTAGCAAAAGATAAGTTATTTATGGAGAGAATATCATCAATGTATATATAAGTGAACCAGCTACAATAGAATGCCAAAGATTACATAAATCAAATTTCGGAGACAAGATAAAAACGGAAAATAAACTGAATACGGAAGTCTAAAGACACTACAACTCACAAAACACAAGAAAACCGTAAATACAACACTCAAATCTAAAGCACCAACGGTGTGAACACCACAAAACAGAGTGATAACAGGTGCTCCGGAATGGTACGCTTGTCATGCTTTGTATACACGACATCCGTCACACTGTCAGCAAGCCAATCCAGGGTAAAGTCAAAATCTGAGAAATGGGTAGGGGCAGGAAATTAAACCTTCTATACGATCCCAGTGAATCTGCTCTCCCTGGAAAAAGACAAAAGGGGTCTTTATAATGCATGGAGCGAGGCGTTTCTATGGATAGCTATTGATATACTGATAATGGCAAATATATCAATAGGTAAGAGCTATGAATTTTTACAACTCCGCACAAACCATCACTCTAAAGAATAATAGTTTTCAGATAACTCCGGCTTAAATGTTCGTGCTAGATTTAAGTTTTTGCATCCGCATTCGTTTTTGCCCGTCTTTGTGCCTCATTCCAACGTCCTTTTTGGTCAATGACCAAAACCTGCATGTCAGTCAAGCTATGTCCAAGGGTTTTAAATTGTGATTGTTCTTTTATGCATGTCGGTGTAAATAAATAACAAAATACAGAAGTTACTGTAAATTCAGTTTCTGCATATGCGTATTGTGATAACTTCAGAGCACATCAAATCAAAACAAACCGAAATGTGTGTAAATACTGATGGAGAATATATTACCAATATGATCTAAGTAGAAAACCAAAATCAGATCTGGACAGAGCTAAATGTATGTAGGCGGGAGATACTCTTTAGTTTTGAACAACACTTTCTTAAATTTAGAAATTGCAAGTTTTAAAATAAAATCGGTTTTCGGGCCAACTACTTAAATGGTGAATACCATCGGGACTAACAATCTACAAGCAGAAGCGTTGGCTAGCGGTAATAAATAACAAAATACCGAAGTTACTGTGAATTTAGTTTCTACATATGTGAATTTCGACAACTTATGTCTCTTAAGGTAGATGGGTACTCCAAATTTTTTTCCATAGATTTTTTAAATTTTTACAGGAAAGTTTCCTTATAATATAACCTTTAAAATAAAAAAATAAAAAAAGGGCGTCACCGTGCTTGTTTTTAAAATAACTGATATCAAGATAATCAAATATTTCTAATGAATACATAGGGAAAAACAGGTATATTGTTGATTTCTTTAAAACCATTCCATAGATTTCTTTCTACTTTACTCATGTGTTAGCCCTTTGAACATACTTTCAAAAAATATAAAGAAAAATGGGGGTCACCGATTATGTTTTCCATATAATTTGTAAAATGTGAATTTTCATAGTGATATCTATGTAAAATATTTTTATCAGATTATCTCCCTTTTTCAAAAATCGTCTTCCAATTTTTTCAATTATCAAGTTACCATACCTCGTTTAATTAGATAAAGACATGTGAAGTTTAGTCCATGTAGGTCTTTTGCATTTTGCAATATGGAAATAATATTGATTGATTCATAACAAATAAAGATATTTGCATATTTAAAAAGCAGATAATACCATAACAGCGTAAATAACAAATTCAAAAAGGCGGAAGACTACCGATCTACCTTAAGTGCAGATCAAATAAAAACATTTTGGAAATTCATAAACTTTATAGAAAACAAATTGCCGATAGGATCTTAGTATAGAAAGCCAAAATCTGACGACAACAGCTATGCAGGAGGGAGACATTCCTTAGTATTGACAAAATTGCTTAAATCTAGATATTACAACTTTTAAAATTCCTGAGAAAATTGAGGAATTTCTTAGTTTCACAAATATATCGGTGTTGACATGGGAAGCATGTAATCGCATACTAGTAAATTGCATTTTATGATTTAAAGGACAGATATCCGAAACTTTTGTACGTTTCTCCAGTTGCTGTGCTTTTGAAAGTTGGTGTTATTGCACTTTGTTTGCATGGCATGTATAATAAAAGAAAAATATTTTCAATCATCCGTGCTAGCAAATTCTTAAAAATGGTGCGCATCTCAGAAATGTTTTATCCCTTAGTTAAGTGTCTCGCTAAGTATATATAAATACGTAAGAATCTAATTGTAATAAAAGTTTAAATATATTACTGAAGGTGGTCAATTGTACAAAAATGATGAACATACATTGAAGAAATTGCCACATACATGTATCTACGGATAGGATTTTTATTTCAAAACAAGTAAAAAATCCTCTTTTCTTATGATTGATAAACTGTATTATTCAATCCAATTTCAAAGTAAAGTGTAAATGAATGGCAAAATGATTGCATCCAAAGAAAAAAATAATCAATTTATTTGGTTATTCAATATTCCAGGCAAAACACACAGAATTTAAGGATTCTATTTGGTATTGCCCATAAAAAAGGAAAGAAAATTTGGGCAAACATCCTATGTGATTTTTATACTCTAATTTTTCAGGTTAGAATTGGGTCCAGTTCAATGAATTCGTTTCTTTGTTTATAAATAAAAGTTGTTTTATTAACTATCATTTTCCCTTTTATAATCGACAAAATCTCTAATAATTTTTAATCCTTCTTAAATCGCAATAGAATACCTAATGCATATACGAACGTTTAATTCGTCTAATCACCAGCATAATCTGTTCGTCGTAGATAATCTTACTCGGATTAATATTTTTATTGCCAGATATGGAACAAAATGGTCGCTTGAGTTACACTGTTTATGAACAGATACTGTTTTAAAATGTCCGTCAGATGTGACTATGATATAACGTAAAAGTTTGCTTTTTTTGTGCTTAACAATTACGATATTTGTGAAAACATGACTTAACCCTTTTGATTTTTATTTGAAATTAGAGATATAAGACACAATGTTTCAATCCTCATTAGAGAGAATACCCGGCAAAATCAGACGAGGATTTCTTTATCAGTCATCCAATGAGGACATTTTACCATCCCTTCGGAAGAGACCAGACCTTCGGACACAAAAAGATAAGGATAAAGTGCAACGTCGTGTTGTTAGACATGATTTGTATCCGCCATTTCGAGAAGAACTTAGTCGGCCGGGGACACCAGTTGTTGGTACAAGAATAGAACGATATGCAAGTGGCAGAGGAAAACGTCTCAATGTTCCATACGAAACTTCCGATATGTATGCAAATAATGGAATGTACAAACTGCAGCAACAAAAGGGTTCAGCAACTAGTCGACGAGAGGGGTCGGGCAAGAGGCTTTCGGCGAAAAGATGCCCTACTCCTCTGCCTAATGATAAACCATTGACAAAATTATGTTGGAACAATCAAAAAGGTTTGTAATGTCGTATGTATTGTGTTTCAAAGGTTTTAAAACAATATTTCAAACTATATTTTAAGTAGTGTTTATGCTGCAGTAGAGTGCAAACATAACCTCTCGCCAAGTTACTAGAACCAGTCATAAAAGCTCTTCTAAGTTAAATTGGGATCGCTTTCAGTTAACTTAGACCAGTCATAAGATCTATTAAGTTAAATTTAGAACTGTTCTAGAGCCCTGACTGCTCTGGCCTTTTCTAGTTGTAGAGCCCGACATGTTCTGGTCATATAATTCGTACTGCTGTGACATGTTCTGGTCGAAGGACCCTGACTACTTTGACCTGTTCTGGTAACAGAGCCCTGACCGCTCTGTTCTGCCATAGAGTCCTATGACTGGCTGCTTTTGTGCTATTAAATTCTGAATATTTACAGATACTGTATTGTTTTAGGCTCTACGACTGGTCAGAGCAGTCAGGATTCTATGACAGGTTAGAGCAGTCAAGGCTCTATGACTCATCAGAGCAGTCAGGACTCTATGACAGGTTAGAGCGGTCAAGATTCTATGACAGGTTAGAGCAGTCAGGGCTCTATGACTGATCAAAGCAGTCAGGGCTTTATGACTAGTCGCAGCAGCCGAGATTGTATTACTGCTCCCGTAGTCAACTTGGAAGAAAAGTTATGCTTGCACCCTATAAGAAAAAAAAACAAATGGTCTAAAATTTTCAATGAAAAATCTTTATCATCAAAACTTCCATGCAAGCTGGGTCAAGACTTACGATCTTCATAGTTGTATGCTATTTCTTTCTTGCAAAACATAGATGGAAGTTGTTAGATTTAGTTAGATTTAGATTCATCAAGAATTTATTCATGAATAAATACTTACTATTTTACTCAATGCTAAGCTTTATATTACTAATATGACGGGTACCCTGTAGTGAACCATGCTTATCGTTCCGGAATACTTGATGATGAACCCCGATTTTGTTTTGGTTGCTATAGCTTTTTGTTTGTTTTTTTTTTATTGATTTATTATTACTTTTTTTTTGCTTTTTGTTGTTTAGCGATGCATATTTCCATGCATTTTTTTTCGAAGGTAACCTAAAATCATTCACTTGTCTAAGAAAAATCATCTTCGAAGTAACTTGCTTTGCTCAAAGATTTTTTTTCATTTCGGCAATTTTTTTGTTTTGTTTTATTTTTATTTTTGTTGTGTTGTTGTTTACATGTCAAGTTTGGTTCTAATTATCCTATCAATTACAGGGAGAGATGTTTTTTGTGAATTATAGTTGGTCGCCTTACAAAAGTAGTAACACTCTATGAGGGCGTAAGTTAATACATGGAGTATATGAGCACGAGTCAATGATGTTCCAATAATTATACACAAACATAGCTATAAAATGTAAAAAAAAATAGATAACAGGCTACACCTACAATGACTAAAAATTATCATTCCACAGTCTGCTGAGCAACTACACACGAAAAACACAAATAAGACAAAAGTAAACAACGATAAGAACTCGGGACAGCCGGACTTGGCACCGGCACTAACAAAAGCTAGTGGTAGGGTTAAACCAGTTTATTGGTACCAAAACCTCCCATTTATCTGCCCCGTTTCCCTATAGTTGAATAAACATACTAATAAAACCCAATACAGGTAGACTACTAACTCCATGACCACAAGAAAACGACAATACTTAATTTTGAAAGATGGGACAAGGGGTGCTCACCGCTACACTGCCGACTAGTTCAAGGTGCCTGATCTGCTGATAAAACACTGTCGCACTACGGAAGAAAAATCAAATTCAAAACTTCCCTAAGGGTTTGGTCAAGAATCATCATATATTTCAGTAGACATCGGCTGTATCATTGAGAGGCCAGGATGTGTGTAAAATTTTAAAGTCACTAGATCTTAAAGCTAGTATTTTGTGGATATCCTCTAACCTCTATCTGACAATATTATTACCGCAACGTTCAACATCAGCATTTACAAAGGTTTAAGAAATATTGGAAGTCTACAGATATGCTAAATTTGTGGTTTACAATTAACTTGGTATAATTTTTAAAATATACAAATACTTTTTATGCTGACAACAGAAGTCCAGGGATGTTTGACAATATTGTGATGATAGCTTGGAAAAGGATTTCAATCAGTATTGGAACATGCAGATTACGAAAATCTTTTCAGAATTGTTAATAATACTCGTCGATAAAATTTATGTATCATCTATAAATCAGGACGTTTGAACTTTCAAACAGGTAATTTTTCTTTAAATTTGGAACATTTCCGTATTAGTTGATTTTTGTTCGATTTATCTGTTTTAGCATACACTTATATTTTTAGGTCTCGATGAAGAATCAGATGATGACGATGATGATTTTGACTTTCTTAACGTTAGACGTCTACCTGAGCGTAATTTTACAGCGTCAACTGTTCGCAAGTACAATCATGACGTCACTTTATCAGATTTGGAAAATGACATTAATATGAGGCCAAATGAGCCGATCCAACTCACGCAAAAAGTGCTACAAACAATGCGTAGTGACAATGTTAATAAGAATCAGCGGATTGTTCAATGGTTAATGGACTGCGAAGAGAAAAATAAATTCACTGGTTCGCAACTTCCGTCACACTTACCTGACATAATGATTAACTTACGTCATACATCATCTGCTTCTCCTCAGATACGAATGTAGCTTCAAGCATTTAGCCGCTAAAATATTCAATTAACACCAAGTTTTCAAGTTATGTATATTTATACTTACAAATGTTTTAACTCTCTAGATATGTTAATTTGTTACTTTGTTTTTTATTGATTTAATCAATATATAATAAAACTGACATTTTCAAAATTCTGAGTGGTGGTGGTTTTGGACTACTATACAGCATGTTTGCTTTCAATTCTGTTTTTTTTCTGTGTTCAAAAAAAAAGGGTCACTAGATTAATTTGTGTATTAAGTAAGTGAGATCCGAAAGAAGAACAATCTAAAGACAATGACAATATCGTTAACACAAAGACATCACGTATATACGTAAGGCACGGAAAGAAAAAAAAAGAAACCCATCTATAAATGAAACAAGGAGCCAAATTAAACCATGGTGAGATCAAGTGAACCGGTACAGTAAGCATCTCCTGCGTCTTATAAGACAACCACCGTTTTGAACATTTCAAATTAATAATCTTAAGCTTTCAAAGGGGGAAATCTGTTGTCATCTGGGAAATAGATATCTCATAGCGCCCCACAAGATAGTGATGTCGACTGTAAACCATGACTTCAAATTATGGCTAACATAGCCTTGTTTAAGTAGCCTATGTGTGAGCAACCGGGCTCTATCAAGGTCGTGTTTCTGTATCGACCACATGACCTTAACCTTAAGTAGCGAATCAGAATGAGCGATGTTAACTCCATTTGCCCGTACCGTTGGTATGTTGCTTCAAAGATAAAGGGAAATTGATAATTAGGAAATTGAAGTGATCTCGTTCGTCATACGGCTTAGTTTGTAGTCTACCTTAACTGTCAATTTTAAAATGAAGGTCAAGGAATGAAGCCGATGTGATAATGTTTATAGTATCCCTAATTTCGAGCTCTTTTGGATAGATCAGACGAAGAAAATTACCAGAGCGAGTGTTGTTCAGTGAAAAATATCATCTATATAACGAAAGCTAAATTTAAAGGATTCCTTCATTTTGAAGAAGCCCTCCGATGAGTTCAGCAACGTAACAGTTGAGAAACAGATCGACTAAAACTGATGCACAGAATTGGAATTCGATAGGCTGTTGAAAAATCAGTCCTCCAAATTGGATTAATATATTGTCGATCAGAAACTCTAAGATTTTAGTCACGTCAGCCCTATATATTTTTTTCTCCAATTTCGGAGTCATACCTCACAAAGTAAGGTTGTTCTCTACCTATAACAATGTACTTGTATCACCATTTGTCGTTTTTTTGTTTTTTATTTATGTTTTTTTTTAACTCGAAAGCCATGAAATGGCTGGGGAGTTGTTAAAATGACAAGAAAAAATAACGTGAGGCTTCAAGCCTATTAACGGCTCTACAAGTTGATCTTCGTGCTTACGATAAAATATAATGCACAAGTTTCCTTCAAAATCATACATTGTGTTATATTTCTTCATTTTCTTGAGTTGAATATGGTGTTGTAATATTAAATTGAAAACAATATGCATGTTTATCAAATTACTCGTTTTTTATATTGCGTCTCTGATCAAAGCGCCTGCCGCGCAGTAATTTGTCAAAGATGAAAATAACAAGTGTATTGCATATATTGATAGCATTGAAATCGACATGTATACGAAATCACACAATCCGATTATTTTCATGTATTACGGAATAACTTAATACATGCAGACATATGGGTGACTACGAAGTTTTGCCACGTGTAGATTTTCAGGGCTTTCGAGTTTCAGCTTCATCGGAGCTTTGATTTCTTGTGCAGTTCCTTGGTACATTATGGCATGTGAATGTTCAGTTGTTCATGAGGAATGGTAGTATAACATCGTCAAAAGTTTAAATGCTGTAATAGTTACAGTGTGATGATCTAGAGTTTAAGATGTAGAATAGATCTTCAAATTTTATCCACATTCCATTTAGACCGCTTCTTTAAAAACAACTATCACAATATTTTTGAAGGCCTTCTTTCACAGCTGTCTAGATGGAGGTTAGCAGCTAGAAAAAAGGTTTTGTAAAACACTTGGCAGATCCATCGAAGTACCGTATTTTGTATGAGCATTTTTATAATTTTGATACCAATTTTACATTCTTATTCTCTTAACTGTGCTAGAGTTACACAAATTTTATTATAACTCGAAGTTATTGCACTTATATAGAAATATTATCGTTCCCTATGGATCATTTCCTTTATAGGAAACAGCGGATTGAAGTGTCGACACCAAATCAAAGAAATCGATAAATTTAACCTACAGAGATGACCTGTTCTATAAAGAAAAATATTTTGGTTTGAAATCCGTAAATGTCTGAATTAAGCCATAAATACAAAATTTGTGTTCCTTATACTATCACACTCGGTGTAAAACAAACCAGCAAAACAAATGTGAGATCTGCAAATCTCTGTGTATAGTCTGTCTAGGGCACTGGGAGAAGGACAGGCTATGTTGCCATTGTTGTCACAACATGTCATGCGCGAGGATTCCAGTCCCGGAGATAAAACTACCCATAATGCAATTATTAAGCTAAGCTAAGCATACTAGCATACGCATAACCCTGTCACATGACATATTAGGGAGCTCGAGTTATGGAGAATTATAATGAGATGATTGGAATACGTTATTTTAAAAACGATCAACTGGATAGGTGATGTTGAAGTACCCCTCACCGTTCCACATGCGTTTTTTTTTTCTTGAAAGGGGATTCAAAGTTAAAGATTTAGATAGAAACAGCCATGACCTATGTCTGTCATATTTAACTTTTTTGTCTACAATGTTTTAAATATTTTGAGCAAACATTAGAGGCAAAACAAATATTTATTTTTCTATTTCCTGACACACCAAGCCACATCTTTTTAAATCTATTTCATTCATTCTTTGTTCACTGTTTTTGTGCTCTGAATATAAATTACTCAAACTGTACATGTTTATAGTAATATTAATAACTCGAAAAACAAGAAAAAGCCCACTTTTATATACCCCCGCCCCTCCCCTTGATTCCAGAATAAAAAAAAAATATAAAATGAAATCAAATTAAATTTTAAAATAGCTAGTGCACAATGGCAATATGTATTTGAGATTCTGCGAAAGTTTCCTTAAATTTCATCATGTGGTCTAGGAGGATTTAAAAAGCCACAAAGTGTGTACCCCCATGGCGGACGGACAAACGGACGAACGGACACCATGATCACTATACACCGCCCGCTAAAGCGGGGGTATAATAAATACTATTCTCTTCTCCCCCTTTTAAACTTTTCTGGAAATATATTGTGATGTAACAATAAACGTTTACAATTTTGTTGCTGAATTTGTCATGTATCAGCATAACAGACGTATACCACTTTGAAACGTCCCTTTCACAATTCTACAGAACTGTCATTTTCTTGCAGGTTACGACTAAAACTGAAATTTCTGTATGATTAAAACTTCTTCCAGATCTAAAATCTTAGAATTTTTTTTCGCAATCTCAGTGTTTTATGATAACCTGAGTTGAAGGATGAATTTAAAGACAAATAGATATCAGATGTATGTTTGATATATATATTGTGTACAAGTTGTGATTTTGTACAAGTTATAACTTGCACAGAATTATTGTACAAGTTGTGCTTACATCCACACTTACTTGACATTATTAAAGACACCAAATTTTCTGTGACAGAATAGGAAAAAATGACATTTGTTCTAAGAAATTCAAGTAGTGGACTTGTGCATTTCATAATATTTCAAAACCAACACCAAGTAATAAAAGTACAATAAGCTTACAAAATTCAATCTCTTTATTTTACAAACATTTTTAGCAACGCATGTTTTTATGTTAAAATGTATTAATTTTTATACCATAGTAATTCAGTTACTTTCACCAAGTTCAGATCATGTTAAATATACTATAAATTTTTTTTGAACGTAGAATTAATTTGTGAGAATTCTTGATGAAATGAAGGTACCCATAATTTGTCATAATTTGTACAAAATTTTTGTACATGTTATAACTTGTACAAAATTACAATTTGTACACAACATATATAAAATATACTGAGCGCCAATGAAAACGCAATACCTATGTTGACATTAAGAAATTTTATTTGCTAAATTATTAAGCTAAGTGTCTGCTTAATGTTTTACATCCAAAAATTTTTAGTTCACTCTGGAAATTTGCTACTACATCAACTTTTGATTAAGTGGTCAAAATCTTCCTTAATAGACTACTTAAACAAGGGTAAATTACCAAAAACTTAAAGTCATCACTACAGAAGTTTTACGGTCGACATCACGATCTTGTAGATCACTATGGGATATCTGTTTCCCAGATGACAACAAATCTATCCCTTTACAACTAAAGTTTGTTTTTCCTCTATCGGATTTGACTTTACTACCGGAGCTGACATGTTTAACACGGCGGGTGTCTTATAAGAAGCAGGAGATGCTTACTCTACCGGTACACCTGATCTCACCCATGGTTTTTATTGGGTCCGTGTTGTTCACATCTGTATCTGTATGTGGGTCTTCAATTTTATTTTTTGTCCTGTGCTCAGGTGGTGTCCTTGTTTCTAAGTGTTTCCGATGTTGCCGTTGTCCATGGATTGTTCGTTCTAATGACTGACGGTTCTGTTCTCACTTACTTTCCAATTTTGTCAAGAAGTTGTTTAGAGTTGAAATTTGTCAAAAATAGTAATGTTTTGGAATTTTGGGTAAAAAAACCCCAATTTTGAAAATTTCAATTATTCAAAACCTCAAAACGATTTGAAAATTTGCAGGAATGTTCCCAAAAGGTTCCAAAAGAATCTGACTAAATTTTAGACTGATTCATCGGGTTCACGGAAGGTAATCGTTAAAGTAACGTCTGTTAATGGGAAAATCATGCATTTTGAGAGACAAACCAGGGAATATTTAAAGTCCCTATTATTCATGGATTAAAGCATTGAGATGGGAAAATGTTTTCCGGGGTTAAGCTTTGTAGTCGGGAAAATAAAGAAAACCAATCATCGTAAATTCGCACCAAAACCTCATTTTTGTGCATTTCATGCCATGTATTGCGGTTGCCGTGGTTTCAAAAATCAGTCATGCGGAAAATTGTTTTTTTAAACCTGTGAAATTACAAGTTAATTGACAGTTACATTTGTTCAAAATTGTTGTTTGTGCGAAAAAAAAATCTAAAAATTAAGTGTTGCGTTTTCATTGGCACTCAGTATATTAAAGTTGTTACATGTGAAAGTTCTTTGATAATTAGATGGATACTGACCTGTTAAGCCGAGTATTTCAAAGGTAAAAGTTTGGCCTGTTCTCAATGTGATATTTCAGCATATAAAATGTGTCAAGTTTGATATTTCCTCTTCATTTAAAGTGTTATAAAGTGCTAAAACGACAATAATGTGTTAACTGACTATATAACCAATGACTATATGCAACCATTTACCTTAGCGAAGCACTACAAATAGAATTAACGGATTATAAAAAAAATGGAAATTATATTTTTATTGTTCAGCATTCTCATTTCTAGTTGTTTTGGAATGACATCAGTTATGTGTAAGTATAAACAATTTATCCTCTACACAAAACAGCATGAAATGTCATTGTCGGTATTTAAGGTCGTAGTCTACTTTTCAAGACTTTTCATCTTTGAATTACTTAACTAAATTTTATAAAAAAACTTAGAAGGAAAAGTAAGTTCATAGGAATTAATATATACTGTTCGTTTTCCAAATCAATTTAGGAAAATAAATGATATTTTTGTGCTCTACATAAAACATTTTTATGTTCTAGATAAAAATTTCAACATACAACACATTTTAGATGGTCAGTCGACAATAATAAGATTTTCCGATTGGTTACTAGTACACAAAATACTTTTTACTATCTTTATTAGCTCACCTGGCTATCGCCAGGGTGAACTTTCACCATCATTGGCGTCTGTCGTCCAACCGTCGTAAACTGCACATTAAAAAAAGATCTCTTGTGAAACAACTGGGCCAATTAAACCAAACTTGATCACAAAAGTCTTTAGATGGTCCCTTTAAAACTATATACGGCAGGTCCTCACACAATCCAAGATGGCCCCCAGAGGGTGGAAATTTTGTATTCTTCCCAATGGAAAACACATTCAAACATCTTATTGAAAACTACTAGTCAATAAGAACCAAACTTAGTCACAATAACTTTATGATGGCCCTTCAAAAAAGGTATCCGGCAACTTTGTACCTCATCTGAGACGGCCATAAGCAGAGAACATAGTTTAACAATGGATCAAAGGAAAAATCATCCAAAAATCTGCTCAGAGACTACTTGTCAAATAAGAATCCAACATAGTCACAATGGTCCTAAGATTGTCAATCCATTATGGCCACCAGCGGGAAACATAGTTAACATTGGATCCTATGGAAAACACATTAAAAATATTCTCAGAAACCACTATTCTACTACATTTGATTTTCCACACTATATTCCATGCTTTCTAGTGACAGACTAAAATTACGAATCAAACAAAAGCCTTTGGCGATTAAAACAATGTTGTATTAGGTTAAAAATCCACATTTTTTCAAAAAACAAACAACTTCAGAGGAAAAGTGTAATGAAAAACAGGTGTGCGGTATGCTTGATTTTCTTATCGCTGATACATTTATCATATCTGGAGGTGCTATTTATCAACAACAAATAGGTATTCCAATGGACACTAAGTTTGCTCCTCTACTCGCAGACCTGTTTTTATATTCTTACTTAATTTCTTCAGGGACTCATAGAAGATCATAAAATAAAGATGCTGGATCCTTCAATCTCACGTATGGCTATGATGTTCTTTCAATTAATAAATACACTAAATAACACATCCTTTGCTAAAATATATCCGCCAGAACTAGAGATAAAAGAACGACATCTCGAATTTGACGAAAATGGCTATTTCATTACTAAAGAGACGATTTTAATTCCAAAATAATCAATTTCCTTAACCTGGACAGTAATATTCCAGCTTCTCCAGTTTACTTAGTGTATGTTTCACAGTTGATTCGTTACGCGAGAGCTAGCACAAAATGTACAAACTTTCTCATTAGGCATAATTATCTCCGTGATCCGTGATCTTATTGATCAAGATTAAAATTTTCGTCTCATATGATCATTAAAAAGTTCTTGAATAGAGATCAGTACCATATGGTAATTTTGTAGTTTCGGTCCGAACTTTGCTTGAAGATCCCTTTTTTTTAATTAATACTAAGATGATCATTTCTTTTAAATGTCCACGACCTTTCAATAGCAATTACTGTTGCAATGCTACCAGACACTACTGCAATGGAAGGGGAGATTTTTGTGCACCATAAAATCGATTTTACCCACAATTTCTTTAGAAATGCGTATACAAAGTCCGGGCCATTGCGGTCGACAATTTTGCTGGTGGTTTCCACTTTATTATTTTTGTTTTGTCTCATGGCTCTTGACAACTCTGTTCGGTTATTTTATTATTATCCCCAATTCCAGTTAGAACAAAGCTTAGTAGAAATTAATGGACCTTAGATAGTCCCTTCCAAAAAGGTATCCGGTTATTTCTCACTACCATCCACGACGGTCGCCAGCGAAGCATTTTAGCCAAAGAATGAGGTTTCTGAAACAACTTATCCAGTTGAAACCAAACTTGATCATACAAATCCCCGGATGGTCAACTTCAGAATTATTCTCTATCTAGTCTGCATCTAATTTAAGGAGGCTACCAGTGTGGAACATACTTAAACATTGGATACTATAGGAAATGTCATTTATCT
>MJUU01059699.1:52270-88743 GCA_002080025.1 Modiolus philippinarum | reverse complement strand
GGGGGGGGTGGCTTTCGTGGAAAAACTTGATTGATTGTATAGGGAATCACTGAAGGGTGTCCCCTCTTATTGCACTCAGTGGGTCCCTTATAAAAAGTTCTGAAAGCGCCACTGCTAGAGCCAGAAGAGGTGGCTGGCATGCTTATTTGTGACTTGGTGCCATCCTAACGGAACCAAACCTCTGACCAGTTGGGGGAAAGGGGGGTCACTTTGGTTAAAAGTATGTATAAGTGAGTATAAAAAAAGAAAAAATTCCATAGTTTTACATCATGGTCATTGACAAAATAACCAGAGGGTACATCAGGACATCACACCATTATACCACAAAACACTACTCGAAATTCTTGTACTTATTCACTTCATACTTTATAGAAAGTCTAGAGTGTTCTAGAATGTATACCAGCCCCAAATCTTACAGAAACGGGTAATTAAATTATGTCAGCATTCTGAGTAACGCGATTCGGGAATATGAGGGTAAGTGTGGGGGTTCTTTATTTTTGTATTCTTTAATTTTTTTAGCTCATTATTCTTTATCTTTAAAAACAATAGCTATTCTGTAATATTTGCTTACTCATGTACTGTTTTCTGCAAATCGTTTTTTTTTCTTAAGTAATCAGTATATTTTTTCCTTATTCTGTTTTCTACCCCCTTGCATGTCATTCTTCAAAAGCTTTTCTCCCAGTGTTTTTCGGCTGGAAACTATACATATCTGTTAATAACATCCCATCCGAGCGCAATATTTATATCATATCATAACATGAAATATATGAGGGTGTATATGGGGTTTACAAAATAGAGAATAATGCGCAAAAAAATAAAGAAGAGAGATATTTGGTTTTTAACCTACAATAAAATTATATCAAATTATTCTATTAAAGAGTTCCAGCTACCAAGCAGTCTTTTCAAATATTTTTTATCATAAATACGTCAAAAGTTATTAACGGATTTCAAACAAGAGTCGCTTTTAAAAACGGACAATATCCTGTTAGTATATACGGCCCCTGATCTAACCAATATTGACATAAATTAATTGCATAATCATGTCTTTTAAGTATGTGTTTCTGTAATAAACAAATGTTTCAGCACCATGTTATTTTTTTAATATTTGATCAAACCTGACATCAAGACATGATAGCTCTGTGGAAATGTTAGTAATATTTCTAAATCTGCTAACCTGCTCAGTTTAATCAAGGAATTATTCTATTTATAAAATTATTACAAACACGATTATGTATGTTTTTGTTTATACATTATATTTCTACTGAGTAAATATCGACGAGAAAGTATGGGAAATCCCTCACATATTCGCAACAGCCCGAAGTTTTCTTTCCATTTGCCTGTGGGCACCCTGCAGAAAGACCTCATTTGCCGGCCCATCTGAAATTGAGCTCCCTCAGGCCAGCGATTAGGCAATCATTAGCTGCATCTTTGTAAGTATTCCTAAAACATAAGAGGTTTAATTCCGTTAGGATGGTACCAAGAGACAAATAAGCGTGCCAGCCACCTCTGCTCTAGCCTCCAGTGGTGGTTCCGGACTTTTTATGAGGGGCCTACTAACTGCAATAAGACGGGGCACGCTTCCAGTCTATGAAACTAAAAATGTCAGTACTGTAGACCTTGGGTCTACTACAGTTTTGTCTATCATAGACTTGTCAAGATTTGTATAGACCCTTAAGTGAATATAGTATTGTATTGGCCATAACCATGCATTGTTAATGAATTTGTGCTAATAAAGTTTTTGTATTTTATATTGTCGAAAATTGTCATAGACACAGGTCTATCAGAAAAGAGATTCCTATAGACCTAAGCCAGTCTTCACAGAAAATAAGTCTACCACTAATTTCACACACTGCGCTTCAGTGATTCCCAAGTCAAGTAATATTAAATTAAAAGTCGATATCCGTAAAACTATACAACACAAGCTCTAATGAGCTTTTAAAACATAGCTTCACATGACATATGATATATTCCCTATAATCAATCAAAATATTTTCCCACAAAAGGCCCACTGATGGCTTTATTATTAGCCACAATGGGAAGGGGTTATTTTTTTGTATGAAACAAGCTATAAGGCTTGTGTTATGGAACGGGAGGTCTATACTGCATGTGGTTACCTGGCTGTCTATTTCCGTTCTTAAACGCAGCGCCACATGTCGTCTGCAGAAAACAAGAAAACCGAGCGCCATCTGTCGTCATCATGATCGTTAGAATAATACAACGATGACATTTCACGAATCGACAGAACATCAATATACGAATTTACGGATTAAGAATTTAGAAATAACACAATGACAAGTTACAAACTGACAATTTACGAATTAAGGATTCAGAAATTACATATTGACAAGTTACAAACTGACAATTTACGAATTAAGAATTGAGAAATTACACAGTGTCAAGTTACAAATTGACAATTTACGAATTAAAAATTAAGAAATTACACAGTTACATTTTATAAATTAACGATTTACGAATTAAGAATTTTGACCCCGTTGGCTTTCCATACGGAATGACTTGTATGCACCACTGGATCAAATACTCTTCAATGAATGCGAAAAGTGTCGAAAAGAACAAATAGTCTTCCACAACATGACAAATAAATTTTCAACAAAGAGCAAAAATAGAAATAAAAAGCTTTCATCCAAAATAACCAATGAAACAACAACATGCTTATATGACATGGATAGGGTGTTCCCTGGCTTTAAATTCAAAATATCCTAAAATGCTTTAAAATTAAGTCAAAATTGAAGGATCTTGGTCAAAAAGTTGTGTTTGTACCAGTTGACAAGGCTTCCAACAAAGTTGCTATCGTTTGAAAGAAATATTATATCGATGTCCAACAATACGGACTGGACAAGTCAACAACTTTCAGACGTACCAATTTGGACGAAAAAACGTTAACCCAACAACATTATAAGGATACAGAAATGCTTAAAGTTCCCCCTAAAGATAACACCTTGTCTACCATGTACTGGATTCCTAAGCTTCACAAAAATCCATTCAAACATCGTTTTATTTCGGCATCTACTAAGTGTTCTACTAATAATTTATTTATCCATCCATTTAAATAGTTCACTTACTTGTATAAAGGAGTTGGTTGTTAAATACTGTGAAAAAACTTATCAAAACTCTGGTGTAAACTACTTTTGGAGTGTTAAAAATTCAATTCAAGTTTTGGATAAACTACAATCTATTCAAAGACCAGTCTCATCCGTCGACAGTTATGATTTTTCCACACTTTATACTATTCTTCCACATAAGTTGATTAAGTCAAAATTGGGACAACTTATTAAATGGTTTTATTAATTTTTCTGGTATGCAGTTCATTTGTTCTAACAAAAAGCAAGGATTCTTTCTAATATTATATACAATAATTATTGTTCCTGGACATGTGATGACATGATTAATACACTCAATCTTTTTCTGGACAACATTTTTGTTCGTTTTAGCAACACTATTTATAAACAGGTCATAGGTATTTCCATGGGTACATATTGTGCACCGCTCATTGCAGATCTTTTTCTGTTCTGTTACGACGAGACTTCATGAAAAAACTTCAAAACGGAACCATACGAAACAGTGATAATTTTATTTCTATTTTCAATAATAACAGCAGGTATATTGACGATATCCTTACTATTGACAATCCCCAGTTTTTTTATTTTGTATACATGATTTACCCACAAGAGCTGAAATTAAATAAACCTAACAATGATTCCAAATACTGCCCTTTTCTAGATCTAACTATCATTTTTGACGCTGGCAAAACAATAACCAAAATATATGATAAAAGGGATGATTTTGATTTCACTATAACTAACTTCCCTTTTCTTGACGGCGACGTTCCTCAAGCTCCATCATACGGGGTGTACACGTCTCAACTAGTACGATTCGCATGTGTTTGTTCTACTCTTGACGATTTTAATGAACGTAACCTTACTATCACAACAAAACTTTTAAAACAGGGTTACAGATTTCATAAGTTGTTGAATACCTTTAAGAAGTTTTATAACAGATATGAATATCTAATATTTGAATATGGCGTTACTCGCAAACAGCTTATTACTAAGGGCATTTCTAATCCCCCTTTTTACGGTAATGTTGTGAAAAAAACCCAAAAACTAATTAAAAATCCAGAAAAGCTGGGACGTAACTTACATTCTTTGCGTAATAGGGGATATTGACAAGATACTCTGCTTGCATCCGTTAAATTAGCTTTGAGATCTAGTGACCTAAAAAGTTTACATACATACTGGCTTCTCACTGATACTGCCGATGTCTACTGAAATATATGATGATTCTTGACTAAATCCTGCGGGAAGTTTTGAGTTTGATTTTTCTTCCGTAGTGCGACAGTGTTCTAACAGCAGACTAGGCTCCTTTAGCTAGCCGGCAAATTAGCGGCGAGCACTCCTTGACCCATCTTTCAAAATTACGTATTGTCTTTTTCTCTCCTTTCAAGATTGTGGTCATGGAGTTAGTAGTCTACCTGTATTGGGTTTTATTCGTATGTTTACTATACTATAGGGAAACGGGACAGATGAAGTGGAGGTTTGGGTACCCATAAACCGGTTTAACCCTACCGCTGGCTTTTGCTAGTGCCGGTACCAAGTCCGACTGTCCCGAGTTCCTATCGTTGTTTACTTTTGTCTTTTGTCTTATTTGTGTTTTTCCTGTGTAGTTCCCTAGCAGCTTATGGCATGTAATTATAATTTTCAGCCATTGTAGGTGTTTCCTGTTGTTCCTTTTTCATTAAATAACAGTACATTTTGTAAAAGAGCAACTTTAGACACGTTTCAACCTTTCAAATGATTTGTTTTGGGGCCAGTGTCGAATACTGGACGAATAGGGTTGAGTTGGCATCATCGTAACATCAGCAGACATGTACACGGCCCATTCCATTGACTCACATTGGGAAACACGAGTCATAGTGTGACGTTATAATTGTCTATTTTCGTAAACATTTTAATCAAACGGTGACAACATATAACTTAGAAATATAAAAAAAATATATAAAAAATCTATTTGATATTTATTTCATATGAATGGTAAACAATAAGGATGTTCTTATAGTTTCCTTTATATTCTTTGTAAATATTACTGAAAATTACTGAATTTGGCCTGATTTTCAAACCCTGATAACATTAAAAGATGATCTTTATTTTATTTTTTCAGCAAAAGGCTAAGAACTACAAAATATCTTAGAATAAAATTTATCTTAATTATCAAAATATTCACTATGTTGAAGAGGGTTCACTCCTGTGTTACTATCACAATAACAATAACAATCTGCCCGATCAGGCGTAAACGCCCGTTGCTAGGGAAGGACGAGTTAATTGAGGAATATTGAAAAAAATAACAACAGCCAATTAAATAAATGGATACTGCATGTACGAAATATGCAATAAGTATAATAATTTTGCCATTGTCATTATAGGAAAGGAAACAGTGCCGGTGTTCATGCATTTGGAGACACCAGAGACATGGGATATGGCGCAAATCGTCGATGGTATCCGCAAAACTCAAAAATCACATAACATGCTGGAAACACTTTTAAAAATCACAGATTTTTCCTCAGAAGAACTAAAAATTTTCATAGATGTCGCAACCAGTCTTCTTAGTCATCCATCAGAATTCCAGAAAGAGGTGAAACAGTTACTGGCAAATATAGTGAAAGAATCAAGAGTAGATACAACCGAGACTGCAGAAATGAATGCTACGATTCTAATATCAGAAAAGGAAGGTAGGAGCAGAAACATGTCATGCTTCTGTCTGATCTGTTTTAATTTTGTCAATGCAAAATGAAAACGCAAAAAATTGTTTTTTTTAAACACACCTGTGTTATCAATTTACTATGCTGTTGCATGTGTGACAGGACAGCCTACCTGCGTTGTAGTAAGTAGTAGATATATAGCCAGTAAAAATCAACTGAGCTAACGGAATTTTTCTTTAGCTCATTCGGTTAGGTGGCTGGCTGAAGTGCTAGAGGTCCCGGGTTCGATCCCCGGTGGTGACATACATAGCAATTTTGTAGGGAGATTCATGCCCTCCGGTTACATTTGGCGCCCAGCTTTAAAAAACCCACGGTGGTTAGATCGAGCTAACCAGGGTTTGTATGTTGATAGTCATGCATAGGAGGTATGATGACCCTCGAGGTGAGGGAAGTGTGACAGGACATCCTACCTGCGTTGTAGTAGGTAGTAGGTATATAGCCAGTAAAATCGACTGAGCTAACGGAATATTTCTTTAGCTCATTCGGTTAGGTAGCTGGCTGAAGTCTAGAGGTCCCGGGTTCGATCCCCGGTGGTGACATACATAGCAATTTTGTAGGCCGAGATTCATGCTCTCCGGTTACACATGTTAGACCTCTGACCTTCAGTACAAGTCTCCTTTCAAAGATAAAAACTAGATTTTTTCATTTAAATAGGTTTGCTGCTTTAATCTGCAACAGTACATTTTAAATTTGAACAATTTATATTTCAGTAATTCCCATTATTGATATTGGTGAGAAAACCATGTATACGGTAGAGTGTGGTACTCAAATCACCATAGAGTGTGACATCTGTTCGAGTACACCTGTCACTGAGGTTTACTGGGAAAAAGAAGATTCTAATGGAAAAATCACTATGATATGCACAAATTCAGATGGATATGAAGGAAGCTCCTCCCTAGTGCCGTCTTTGACTATCCTTGACCCCAGGATGTCTGATGCAGGACAATATACATGTTTTGTAACAAATGTAGTTGGCACAGTCAGTAGTGAGGCCATTAATTTGACAATAACTGGAGGTATAGTTATGAAGATAAGATATACTTTTAGCGTGCTTAGACATTTTTACAGTCGCAATATATATATATATATATATATANAAGTTATAACTTGTATGAAAATATTGTACAAGTAATAACTTGTATGATGGCATCATACAAGTTATAACCTGTACAATTTGGATTGTACAAGTAATTACTTGTACAATTTTCTTAACAAAAATAGTAATAACTTGTACAGTGATATAAAATTAGTGTTCTTGGCATGAATTTGTGCTAACTAGTGAAGTTTTTTGTGTTGTTAGAAATATAAAAGTACTATCAGCAACAGGAGTTAGCCGCTTCTTTTTCAATTAAGTTAAATTAATTTTGAAAAATACTCTTTATCATCTTTTGAATTACTCAGACTTTATTTTATCTGGGACGATTTGTAAAAAGGCAAGCAGTGAGGTTAGTCTTGACTGAAGCTATATCTAGAATATCTTACTATTTGTGAATTGGTCATTACATTCTTATTATCACATAATTTCCTTATATCGTGATTTGATTTCAATATTTATCATCCTTACACTTCAAATACTATCAACACCTTGTATTCTGATTTCAGTAGTAATCACATTACAAGCTCACAAAAAATTAATTAAGTTGTGAATTTATACCTTTTTGTTTCAATAAATTTTTAGTTTTTTTTTTAAATTATTAACTTCAATATTATTAAAGGCTGGCTCAAGAAAATGGAGAATTTAGTCAATAATTTTAAGCATCAGAAAAATTACCAAAAAGATAAGCAAACAGATGTATTTTCCCCCTTTATCCCATTTAGGACTCCATGCAAGGCTACTCCCTTTTTCATCGTTGTTCACCCTTTAATTTCCACAGAACTATGTTAGTCCCATTATCAGAAAGAAGGAATGCAAAATTCATAACGAACTATGAATGTATGTCCTTGTACAAGTTATTGCTATTTTTGTTAAGAAAATTGTACGAGTAATTACTTGTACAATCCAAATTGTACAGGTTATAACTTGTACCATGTTCATATTGACGATTTTTTTATCCTAGCAGTTTCAGAATAAGGTGAGTTAAACTAATCGGAATATAATTTTAAAATCGGAATATAATTTTAAACAGTATTTTAATGGACTAGTTAGTTAAATATAATCAAAGCGCTCAGTAAATGGTGAATGAAAGGATATAGAGTAAATGAACATGGGACAAAGTCTCTACAAATACATGGTAAAAACAAGCAAAGGAACAACACTTTTATTTTTGTTCTTCATCTTGAAGTCACCATGAGACCTTCAACAATGAGCTTTGCTCATACCTCATAGTAATTCAAGGTGGCCCATAGCACCGGTTTGAGCGGAATTCTTTGCTAAGTGTCGAGCAACGCTACATCCATGTCTTTTCTGGTCATCGATGCGGGCTTGTCAACAAACATTAAACTGGCAAGGTGTTCTTACAATCACTGTAATCCGTTGCCCGACAAAAGCACTAGTGTCTTAAGCTAGTAGACGATTACAACATATAGATTTCTGTTTGGATCCTTTTGGTTATTTGTTCTTTATCAGCTTCAACATGTGTTTTGGTTAATGGACTTCCAAATGTATTGGTTTTGTCTGCACTGATGAGACATAAGTTGTCGAAATGCGCATATGCAGAAAATAAATTAACAGTAACTTTGGTATTTTGTTATTTATAGACAAATACAGGACACTCATCGAGTCGATTATAAGAAAACCTGACATTATAAAATAATGAGATGTGGGCACTTTAAACAGGTGGTCAGAATTACGTTTCGAAATTACAATAATAATAATAATAAATAGATAAATGTCAAAATGTTAAAAGTATGATGGTATATTCATATGAGAAATTTTCTCACGGACAAGTACACCATAACTGAAATACATAGAGAGCTTACATCTCTCGCACGGGGAATCTTTTTACGGACTCCACACTGCAGGAGAGACAAATGTAACATTTAATAGTATCCCCTATCAAATAGTATCCTGTGGAAAGTATTTAATGTTAATCGATTTCCGGGGATACTTTTTTATTATTAATTTTTTTCCATTGCTGTGAAATTCTTTCCTTCACAAAGTTATTTTGGTGATTAAATAAGGATTATAAAAAAGGGAGGCGATTTAATTTTCATGAGGGTAAAATGTACTCACAAATGAAATGGACATAAGTTGGCGACAAAGGATAAATAATTACATCTAATTATATCCTGGAAAATATTTAATAATGAATTTTCATCCTTTCAAATATTAACAAAATATGATATACTAGTAATATAAACAAAGTGTCTTCAAATTTTTTTTTCAATACGATATTTTCTCATCAAATATTATTATCCATGATGATATTTGGCAAACAATAGTATCAATAATGATATATGATAAAATAGTAACCAGGATTATATATGATGATAAAATATTATCCATAATATCAATGATCTATATTAAAACAATATTAACTAGGATAATATTTTATCGTTAAATATTATCCATGGATAATATTTTATTATCAAATATTATCCAGGATTTGATATGATGATAAATTAGTATCCGGGATGTCAATGATGTATATAATAAAAAGATATTATCTAGGAAAATGTTTTATTGTTAAATATTATCCTGGATAATATTATATGATAAAATATTATTAGGATAATATTTTATCATTAAATATTATCCAGGATAATATCTAATAATAAAATATCATCCTGGATATAATTCGTTAATAAAATATTACTGTGGATAATATTTTATTATTAAATATTATCCAGGAATTGATATGATGATAAAATATTATCAGGGATGTCAATGATAGATATTATCTAGGAAAATATCCAGGATAATATTTTATCATTAAATATTATCCAGGATAATATTTCATTATCGAATTATATCCAGGATGATATTCTATTATTGATTTCCAACTGTTATGATTTTTATCTCTCAAAATAAACCAGTTTCAATTGTATTGTTTTTGTATCATTCAAATATAAACCAATTTAGTAAATTCAGCCATTATCAGGCTATTATCCATGTCTTACGGTAAAGCAGTAATTAATAAATCATATCATGAAATGCATGTATTATACCTACACAAAAAAACATTCCTGTGTTACCAACGTTCTTGAATTATCATGATTTTAATGACTACATGAATACTACACATTTATTTCATGATCCTATTTATTGGGTATAAAATTGTGTCCTGAATAATATTTGGAATACCTCTATGTCTTTTATACGTGTATAGAATATCCTAATTAAAATCAAAGAGTGGAAAATATTTCACAGGGTTGGAAACTATTTTACAATTGAATAGTCTCCCATGGAAAAAATCTCATATTAAATACTTTCCACCGGATAGTATTATGTCTTACACAAACTCCAGTCGTAAATGGTGTTTTAAAGGATATTAGTAAATGCTCATGAGGCAAAATAAGCCTGCTATCATATTCGCGGCATAGGGAATGAAAGAGGGTGAATATTTCACTTTGGTTCAGAACCTCAATTTTTTACTGAGATTTCAATGGGGTCAGGTTTGTTGGTTAGATTCCTTTGATTGATGACTTTGTATTTTATGACAGACTATACGTATTCTTCACTGTTTCCGAACTTGAAGTCGTCAAAGGGTGCAATAATTTCATTTCTCATGAATTACTTCATTTTCCGTCGGATTTTAATGGGTTTGTTTTTTTTATACTCTGGACATAGCCTTTCGGTAGTATGTGTCTCTGTGCTTCTTTTTTTCTAAGTTTTGATAGGCTAAACTTTTACCTTAAATACTACATTAGTGTAAATATTTGTCCCAGCGAATGCATGTTTAATGTGCTGCTGCACTTTGCAATAAACATCATTATTATATAGGGTCTGTAAGTCTCGTCATGTGACACCGAGAAATCACGATAAAACTGATATTTGAAAACGCTTCCCGCCAAAATATGACGTTGCAGGTTTATGACGTTCACTTTTTTGCTTGAAACGTCATAAGTTTTTGTTTAAAATGCAATTTCCGGGTACAGATTATTTACCCGAAAGTTCCAAAATTGAACGAGACTTACAGACCCTATTGCGGTGAAATAATTTCTAAATCTGCAAAGTTACAGTAACTATAAAGAAAGTATATCTAGCGCAATATTTTTATATCCTTTAGATCTGTTAGAGCTAACTTTCATAAGGTTTTAGTTTTATGAATTAAACTGAGTTCCTTGAAAACTGAACACTTTGCAAATTTTATTTTGTATTCGTATCCGTTTACAAAATGTATTTTAACTATTCTAAGCGTCAAGCAACTGTTTCTATCAAAGTAGTTGCCATTTTACGGGGACATGTGTATCGTTTTTAAGTTATGTTCGATTCAGTGCATCAGATACATGCATTTTTTCATGATTTAAACGTCAATTACAGATCTACCAGAATTAAAGACTAAAACATTTTATGATGTGGAGTATGGCCATGATACAAGTTTGAGATGTACCATCAACTCTAGGCCAGTGTTAACAGGGGTGAAATGGGAAATTAGAACTGGTGTGGAGGGAACAATCAGGTTTCAAAATCAGTCGAGGAAATACAAAGGCAGGTCATCAACAACTGCCTCATTTGAAGTCAAAAGAGCTACCATGGCTGATAAGGGTAGATACACCTGTTGTGCCACTAATAAGGTCGGCACGAGGTACAGTGATAGGATTCTACTGACAGTGACAACAGGTAAAATAATAGTTTAGAACAATAGACTTCAAGGACAACGGGTAATATGCATTTAGTATGAAAGAGGCATGACCACTTTCCCGTGAATTCATTTTCGTAATGCCAATTTTTGGAATGCATCTATTCTTCTCTAAAAAAGTTTAAAAAAAGTCATGTGTTACATACATTAACAAAATAATTTCAAATGCATTGTAATACTTTTTCATAATATTTTCACGGCCAATGAACTTGTCATTCGAATGCAGTTTGGACGGATTTCGACACAACATGTAGGGTTTGTAAAAATTCGTTGAATAAGACACCAGAAACTAAACTAAACTAGCTGCTATTTGAAAGGGCAAATGTTTTTATACTCCGAACAAAAAATTTGTTTCTTCGAGTGGTGGCGTTTCCCCAAATCCTGTTAAATGGCTTAAAATGGACATAAAAAAGGGCAGTAGAATTCTGAAGGAACTAGGGAAGCGATGACCACAAAAAGTCCAAAGGTATGGCAAAAAAGGGCAGCAGAGAAAAACAAAGACAAAACAAGGACGTGAGACAGCCACGGAAATCAAAAAGACGACATTAAGAACTAAGGCACTCACAGTATGAACTCCCATGAAAACCGGGAGTGACATCAGGTGCTCCAAAAGGGTAAGCATGTCCTGCTCCACTGGCGACACCAGTCACACTATCAGACATGCATATATGGTTTTGAAAGATCTGTTGGTTGGTAGCTGATTGGTAAATGTCATTTTCGAACCATTAGACAAAACCAATTTAAATCCTTGGTACGTGTTACTTCTCTAAAACTAAAGCAGTACCATGGTAAAATTTTGAAAAGATTATATAAATATCTAGTTTTCAAACATTTACAAGGACAAATCGCACTACAAATATCATTAACGAAGACAAATCTTAAACTTACAATATGATATCAATGACAGCAAAAAAAAATTAAAGCACTAACATTGTGAACTCCCATACGAACCGAGAATGATAACAGGTCCTCCGAAAGGGTAGCATGTCCTGCTCCGCCAGCGGCGCAATATCAGTGAGAAGGCCTTGGGTAATGGTAATGTGTAATGGTAATTGTAATGTAATGCAGCAATATTCTTTGTAATGGTGATGTAATGTGTAATGCACCATATTTTGCATTACAACTAATGGTAATGTAATGCATTACTTCTATAAAATGGACAGTAATGCATTATACATTCCATTACTTCGGTATTTTTGCATTTTATATCAATTCCAGTATTTGATGATCATTGTGTTATTTGTTATGATTTATTTTCAATTTCTCACAGAATTATTGTAATCTCCTGTGTACAATAAACAAATATTAATGTAATAATAGATTCATGTTTAGATAAAAACAAATGCACCAATATAGTAAAATCCTCAATACACATTTGTAAGAACACTTTCAAATTTAGCATTTGTAAATAAATAATCATAACAATATTGTCGAGCTTTGATATGTAAGGCGTAAAGACAATGATGTTTACCTTACACTGTATAAGCTTTACAATTTCAGGATTGTTGATCTCAGGCTGGAGTCTTCAAATACTTGGTCAGCAACACGTCTGCTCAGTCTGAAGTCTTCTGTTGTTCTGCACGGACTTTTCCGCGTCAGAGTGTCACATAGTAAGCTTGTTCCTCCAATCCGGGAGCACCATCTAATCCTCGGGGTTTTACCATCTGTTGCCATTGGGTACTCTGGTTTTATTGTCCAATTCGAGCTTCATCACGACACTCCTCCCAATTTTCTTTTTGATAAGTCTTCTTTCTAGTCATCTTTCGCAGGTGCTAGATAAACCAGCAAGGTTTGCAAAATTGACCACAAATTCCATTAGTCAGGAATTCATGCAAATAGGTTGATTTCCAAAGATTCTATAAAGTTGAGATGAATTTCAAAGGTTTTAGTCCAATACATGTCAGAAGTTTGCATTAGATTCATACAGATGTGATATATTCTATAAGATAAAATTCAATACCAATTAAAAATATATGTGACACAACTAGTAACTCCTGTTGCTAGTATATAAATGACTATATATAAACTATGTACAATATGCATACAATGAAATGGTCCAGATGATCTTCATACATGCATTCTATCCAGTCCGCACTTCCTCTCCCCATTTATTCTTTTTACATTGGCTGTTGTTATTCTGAAGATATCTTCAATTGGCGTCTGAAGGAGTTTCGAAATTTCCTCTGTAGCATAGTTTACAAAGTTACTGCCAAGTTGATCTTTGTATTTAATATATGGTGCGTAAGATTCCAAAACAAGGTTTGTAATACTGTTTTCTTTGATGAAGTTGATATTATCTGGATACTTTTGAGTGAAGAGGAAAGTGGTGATGCCAAATACAATGTTTTTGAAGTGGGAAACGGCCGAAAGATTTTCTGTGGTTCTGTGAAACAATGCCTGTGTATCTTTTGATATGGACTGCAAATATTGGTAAGAGATGTCAAATCATGTTGTGGCAGATGCGATCACCTCGACAATGAATAACAACAGCCAGTTCATTGTCCTTTGCTATTTCCAGTTGTTTTTCGAAGAATTCAATTTGTTTTTGTATGTGAATAGGTTTATCAGTGGTGTCAATTCCACTCACCAACAGCAACAGTTCTTGAAGATTAAACCAGTGATTTTAAAGGAGGTTCGCTCCTCATGTTTTAGGATTTCTGTCAGATTTTCGAAATCCTCGGGTTTTATCCATCTAAAAGCATTATAGTTTTTTGCCCATTGACCCCAAGTTTTTTTACCATATTTTCATTTTAAACATCTTTATGAGCATTCAGTAAAACTTTCATTGAATTCTATTTATTCTGTGATATTCATTCATGGTCAAACCGTGCTAATGTTAATCCTATGAAAAAAACAGAGGAGTTCAGTTTCCCACCAAATTTTCAATCACTTAATCTAAAAAACGAGACCATCAACCTATCGATTTTTTCCACATAAATTACTTTTATTTTAATTTTCTAACAAAAAATCATGTTTATTTGAAATCCTATTTATTTTCAAATAGAGTAGCGAACTCCCTTAATTCTTCGATCTGTTAATTGATATATGACGTTGTCCGGGAGTTTACGAATCTAGAATGTATGCCGAAAGAAAATTGAATTTGAGGCTGTTTTCTAAGTTCTGGGCGTAGAGTTGAATTTGGCCGGATGATGGATAACAGTAATTAGCAATGGCAAGAAGAATCTGTGTCTGAAAAGTCTGTGAGGCTCCATGGTCGTCCAACTGGTGAAAACTAGATAAACCAGTATACTTCTCCAGTTGGTCGAGATGGAAGTGAGCATCAACAATCTCCAGTCTTCCATTTAGTTTGCTGGAGAGTGGTCCAACATTCATACCGAAACGACCTTTTCTCTCTTGGAAGCGCTGTACCCAGGCGAACTCTTTAGGAAACAGAAAGGATATTGCCAGTTTCAAAACTTTCCAATTTAACAGTGACTGCAAGTTGAAATTTGGAGATCTAATTTTGTAGGTTGATGCCAAAGGTAAATTGTTGAAGTGATTAAGCAGTTTAAAAGCTGTTTCTCATCATTGGTGAAGGAGTCTGAAAATTTGGTCTTCTTCATTTTGCCCAATCATTAATTTGGGAAACTAGTCCATCTGGGTAGGTCTCACCAGCTTCTCTAGCCAACTCTCTCAACAAACCATTCATCTACTCGATCCAGATCTCTCCAATTCTTTCAGACTTTACTTATAGGTTGCCATTTTTTTAAATAACTGTAAATAAATAGAAATAAAGAAAATATATACATTAATTACAAAGGTCTCCAGGTCCACTAATCTATTATAGAATCCTGCAAAAGTTATGGTGGTTTTCTGATTCGTCCACTTCGGTGCAAAAGTTCATCTGTTGTAGACACAAATCATCGACTGAGTTTCCGAATTATCATTATCCAAGTCATATTTTATAAAAGTTTCATCCAGGTCGTCTACTCCTTCGAAATTCAAATCTGTTATTCTGAATGAAACATTTGCATTTGCAGGTGCAGTCTCTTGAGAGCTAGATTTACCAGCATAGTTCAAGGGACTGAAAACTGTATTTTCTGATGAAGGGGGTGTTTTCCACACTGTTGAAACTAGATAAACTTACAGTCTGGCCCAACTCTCCTTCTTCAGTACCAGATGTAAGTTGATTTCTGTTGTTCCCATGAGTAAATCTACAGGTTTAATCACTTCCCTTTTCAGAATCATTTTGTTTGGGGGTAAAACCAGTATTTCTATTTTCTGTTGATCGTATTGCTCCTGTCAATAACTGAAGGTGTTCATCCCAGCGTTTTTGTCTGCCTTTCATATAACATCTTATAGCTTGTAAAATAACGGTGTTATATCTTTCCACTTGCCCGTTTGAACATGGTCTATATGGTGTTGTCCTGGTTTTAGCTATTTTCAGGAGATTGCAGAGTTCTTGGAAAAGATTGCTGCCAAGATTCCTCCCGTGGTCTGTATCGATCTGTAAAGGGCAGCCGAAACGGAAAATAGAATTCACAGCGCTGTTTATTGCACAGTGAAATGAATAAATAAATAATAGGTAATAGGAATCGCGGGACTATCGCGAGGGACAACACGAAAAGTTTGACAAATTTTACCTGCGAAAATATCATTAATGGCTACCGCGAGTTTGGCAGAATTTGGACAGTGTTTACACCTGACACCATTGTCGAGCTTTGATATGTAGGGCGTAAAGACAATGATGTTTACCTTACACTGTACAAGCTTTACAATCACAGGATTGCTGATCTCAGGCCGGCGTCTTCAAATACTTGGTCATCAATACGTCTGCTCAGTCTGAAGGTTTCTGTTGTCCTGCACGGACTTTTCCGCTTCAGTGTGTCACATAGTAAGCATTTACTCCAGTCCGGGAGCACCATCTAATCCTCGGGGTTTTACCATCTGTTGCCATTGGGTACTCGGGTTTTATCGTCCAATTCGAGCGTCATCACGACATTATGAACATTCCTGTAGAAACAAAAAAAATCAATTATGAATTATGAAATGAAAGAGACATTACCAGTTGAAAAAAAATATTTATTTCTGTATCCTCTGGCAGTAAATAAATGTCATATTTATTGGCCATGTTAATCACCATTGCCAATTACTTAATTTGGGTACAATATGCACAACCTACATGTACTAATTAGAGTTTAGCTTTCACAGGAAATTATATATTGACATTGAAATCCTAGATTTGACCTTGGGCAGTCTTTTATAATTAAACTAATTTGAGTCTTACACTTTTAACAATGGTCGAAATGCCTATTCATTTATTTGGGTGTAATTTAGTTCTTTTCTTGTCATATATTTGTATCCCACATCGCTATCTTATTCCTTTATTTTTTTTTCACCAATTTCACAACATTTATTTTTTTTTGTATTTTTGGAAAACATTTTAAGCAAAATCAAACTAGATGTTGTCGGAAACGACAGCTATCCCCGCACTCCCTGTCTGACACAGAAAACAGTTGTTATACACCCTTGGCATATTTTTTTTCATTATTTTTTAAATCTACCTATTGATAGTCATTATTGTTACTAAAAGAATTCTAGGATATACGGTTGCTAAGTAGAATTCCAAAAATAAGTGGGCTTTGAGACTTTCAGGAAATTACAAAGATTGGAATCAAAATTTTTGAAATCCAGTTGATGAAAATGTTTTTCCTAAACTAAATAAACAATTTAAGTATGGTTGCTAGGTAAAATTCCAAAAATAAGTGGTCTTTGAGACTTTCAGGAAATTTACCAAAATTGGAATCAAATACTTTTGAAATCCAATTGATGAAAATGTTCGTCCTAAACTACACAAACATTTTAAGTATGGTTGCTAGGTAGAATTCCAAAAAATAAGTGGTCTTTGAGACTTTCATTACTTTCCAAAATTAATGTAATGGTAATGGAAATTTAATGTGAAAATTCTCCAAGTAATGGTAATGTAATGCATTGAATTGCGATGTAATTGACCCCAGGCCTGTCAGTGAGTCAATCCAGGGTTGAGTCAAAACCGGTTATGTCAAATCCGTGAAGACGTGATACATAACAGTATGTTTACAACCATGTTCGACTGCTAATATGTCAGAAAACATACAAATTGTGGCATATATTAATTTGATTCCTTTGAAATTCACTTACCAGGGGCCACCTTACAAGATTTTTGACAACATTTGAGCATATGTAAAAATAGCATAAAATATGTAAATGACCAAAGGTAGGGACAAAATGTACAGCTAAATGACCCTACTTCTTTGTGGATGAAATATTTTACTTCTACTGCCAATGTCACCGGGTAAAATAATTTAATTTATCGGTAATTTGTATGAGTTTCCTTTGATCTCTTTAGGTAAATATTTCCAGTATTTGCAACTGCCCAAATACGTAAAAATGTCGGCAAAAAGTAACTTGAGCCACGCCAAACTTGTCAATCAGCGCATCAATATTAACAAACAAGTATACATTTACAAAAACCGTAATGGATCGTAAAAATTATTTTACTAATCAAAGGTCCATTTCATGATTTCTTCGAAACTGATTTTCATTTTTCAAAAATTTGTTGTATCAAATGAAAACGTTAACTACCGATAAAAAGAATAATAGAAGTTTTGTTTCGGATACTTCAAAAATGGTCTTCAATAATATACTCGCCCACAAAGTGGGCTCGTCCATTATGTCGACACCTTTTTTGTATCCGAAACAAAACTTCCATTATTTTATATGTCACTGACACTGGAAACATTTAAAATGGCTTGCTCTAACTGAAGATGATAATGAAAAGATTTGGGCTCGTTCGCAAACTCTCTATTGTCCCTGTGCTTCGTATTCTGGCTCACGGGATGATATTTTACGATACATAACTAATTATGACGTTTCACACAATGTTCGGTAACGTTGTGTAGCGTCAAATAACGCTACATCCTCTGGTGTCAGTTAACAATGTCTGAATAACCACTCAAACTTATACGTTACAGCGAATTTGTAAAATTAGGGATTTTGTAAAATCCCTTAAATAATTAGGTATTTTGTAAAACCATTGACCATTTTAGTGATTTTGTGAAATCACTGAAATTGTCAGGGATTTTGTCAAATCCCTGAAAATCTTGTAAGAGATTTTACAAAATCACTGATTGATAAGACTGTTAAATTTTTCGGGAAAGATATTGATGTTTTTAAATAAATATACAAACAAAATTAATTTCTATAGTTATACGAAACTGAAATAAATTACCAGATCTTGCACAAAAGTATCCACACGTCAAGATTTCTACCCTGTACTGTAATCCATATAAAACTGCATTAAAAAATATTGGGAAGCATTGTTACTTGCACAATTAAAGTCTGAAAGTTGTTCAGTTTAATCATTTATTTACTAGTCAACATTCTTACTCACAGTTTAGAAGAATAGATTATTCAAAACAATTCAAAATTATTTATGGATTGCTATCCCCTATACTTTTAAAAATAAGTACAATTGTGACTTCAAAATCTAACTGTCTTGTAGATTTGGGCCAAAATAAGCCAATATTTTACAATTTATGCAACAAATGCAATTTGCATGATTTATCTTTAACAGATTTTATTTCAAAAGGCTATTACTAGTATAAAAAAATCCTAGATTTTCAAATAACTTTTTGTAAACTCCACCATGGGCGGGTAAATTCATGTCCTATATTTTTAGCCATCACTTTACGTCCGTCCGTCTGTCGTCCATCAACAATTTCAAAAATCTTCTCCTCTGAAACTGCTGGGCCCATTGTAACCAAACTTTGCCAGAATCATCACCAGGGTATGCACTTTCAAAATTGTGTTCGATTAGTCGGATGGTCAAACAACATTGCTAAAAATAGAACATAGGGGTAAATTGCTGTTTTTGGCCAATAATTCGAAAACCATTACAGATATAAAAAATCTGACATAAGGTTATAATGTTTAACAAAATGAGATCTACCTACCGTGCAATTTTGAAGAAAATCTGAAACCCATCTCGGAGTTATAGCCCTTTTTGCCGTAAAATGTTTTTAAAAATTTTTTGCATTTTTTATTTCAAAAAGTGTAACAGATAGAGGTTAAGTGCAAATTGCAAAAAAAATATCTAAACACCCTGAAATTTTGAAGAAAATCCAATATCCCTTGTAGGAGTTATTGCCCTTTTTTCACGGAATTTTCAAATTTTCATATTTTTCGTCTTTTATATCCAAAACTATCGAAGATGAATTGGTAAAATGTTTGCCATGCTGTGGCGACTTCAAAACTGGTGTTGAAAATTGTTAGTTGACCGCCATTATCAAAAGGGCTGCCAAATAAAGGCGGGAAAATTCGACATTGTCCGAATACAATAAAATTTGGTTTGCAAATAGGTCTTGATGTCACAACTTCAAAACCGATGGTAAAAATTGTTCGCTGACCACCATTTTCAGAATGGCTGCCAAAAAGGGCGGAAAAAATTCAACATTGTCTTCTTTCAATGAAATTCGGTTTCCAAATAGATATTGATGTTTCGACTTCAAAACCGGTATAGATGGCCACCAGAATAGGCTGGGAAATTCAACATTGTTAGATTTCAATAAAATTTGGTTTCCAAATAGGTATTGATGTCGCAACTTCAAAACTGATGTTAAAAATTGTTCGCTGACCGCCATTTTCAAAATGGCTGTCAAAAAAGGCGGGAAAATTCAACATTGTCCGATTTCAATGAAATTTGGTTTCCAGTTGGGAATTGGTGTCGCTACTTTAAAACTGGTGTTGAAAATTGTTTGTTGTTTGCAATTTCCAAAAGGCTGCCAAAAAAGGCGGGAAAATTCAACATTGTTCGATTTCAATGAAGTTGGTTTCCAAGTGGATATTGTCGCTACTTTAAAACTGTGTTAAAAATTGTTTGTTGACTGCCCTTTTCATATGGCTGCCAAAAAAGGCGGGAAAATTCAACATTGTCCGATTTCAATGAAATTTGGTTTCCAAATAAATATTGATGTCGTAACTTAAAATATGGTGACAAACATTGTTGTTGATCGCCATTTACAAAACTGGTCCTTAGCAAGAACGTTTTTGTCAAAAAAGCCCAACAAAGAAATATAGTAAAACATGATCAGACTTAAAATACAGTTCAAGATATTTGTGGTGTTCGAGCTACCAAAGTTTGACAGACTGAAATTCAACTATATATAGCTTACAATGTTAGCTTGATTGTGGCAACTGAAAGCCAGGTGAGCGATACAGGCTCCTGGGAGCCTCTGTTTTATCATTTATGGTAAAAATGTTAATTTTTAAGAAAATGACTATTGACAAAAAGCAATAACATTTTTCCGAGTGGGTTATCAAAATTGGAACGGGGGTGGTGTGAATCTAGGATATTTTTATAACAGCCTAAACTGTGGTTTACAGTGTGAAATTTTTAAAAAGATAAAAATAGCCCTCTATCTGTTGGATTGTTTAAATGTTTTAATACTTTTAGTTTTCCCTTACTTACTTGATTGAAAAAGAAATCAAAAGAAAAACTGCTCCCAGTTTATAACATTGATTTCAGTGCCATATATTGCATTGAATTTAAAAGTACTAAAAAGTTGAGTTATATTAAATACAAATATTGAAAAGTAATTGTTTTTATCTAAAGTTATGCTCTTAATCTGGTTCTTATTTTAAATATATTGTTTGTTATATCTGCAAACTGTTTTACAAATTTCCTAAGTATGACCAGGGAATCAGTAAAATAATGATTGATTTTTTCAGTGATTTTGTAAGATCCCTGGTTAAAATTAGGAATTTTACAAACCCACTGACCAATTTAGTGGTTTTACAAAATCCCTGAATTTTCAGTGATTTAACAAATTCCCTAATTTTGCAAATTCACTATAACATATACATATTCTGTGACACTGAAATTATCATTCAATGCAGATCAAGGAAATTTCATCTGCTGAGATCAGTAAATTAATTGTAAATATCAAACTTTTAGTTAGTGAATTCATATAATTTGACTCCTTAAGGCGATTGATTTGTCTAATTTTTTTTTTGGAATTAGTGCAAAGTTTTGTCATTGTCAGTAATGCCAAACGTTACCTGTAATTGATGTAGGTAAAAGCTTTTTTATTAGCTCACCTGACCCGAAGGGTCAGTGTGGGCTATTGCCATCACTTAGCGTCCGTCGTCCGTCCGTCCGTCGTCCGTTAACTTTTCACATATTCATCTTCTCCTCTGAAACCACTGAAGCAAATTCAAACAAACTTTACAAGAATGATGTATGGAAGGTCCTTTGCAAAGGTTGCTCATTTTGTTTTGATCCGATAAAAAACATGGCCGCCAGCGCGGAACTTAGATTTAACATTGGACCCTATGGGAAAATCACATTTTCATCTTCTGCTCTGAAAAGGCTGAAGCAAATTGAACCAAACTTTATAGGAATGATGTACTTAAGGCCTTTAACAAAGAAGCCTCATTTCGTTCCGATCCGACGAAAAACATGGTTGCTGGCACAAAACATGGTTTAACTTAGGACCATTTGGGAGAATCACATTTTCATCTACCCTCTGAAACCACTGAAGCAAATTCAACCAAACTTTACAGGAATGATGTATGGAAAGTTCTTCACAAAGATTTCTCATTTCGTTCCGATCCGATAAAAAACATGGCTGTCAGCACGACTTAGGTTTAACATTGGACCCTATGGGAAAAATAACATTTTCATCTTTTGAAGCAAATTGCACCAAACTTTACAGAAATGATGTATTGAAGGTCCTTTACAAAGATTGCTCATTTCGTTCCAATGTGATAAAAAACAAGGCCGCCAGCGCAGAACTTAGGTTTAACATGGACCCTAGAGTAAAAATCATATTTTCATCTTCTGCTCTGAAACGGCTGAAGCCAATTGAACCAAACTTTACAGGAGTGATGTACCTAAGGTCCTTAACAAAGATTGCTCATTTTGTTCCAATGTGATAAAAAACAAGGCCGCCAGCGCAGAACTTAGGTTTAACATGGACCCTAGAGTAAAAATCATATTTTCATCTTCTGCTCTGAAACGGCTGAAGCCAATTGAACCAAACTTTACAGAAGTGATGTACCTAAGGTCCTTAACAAAGATTGCTCATTTCGTTCCGATCCGAAGAAAAACATGGCCCCCAGCGCGGAACATGGTTTAACATAGGACCCCATGGGAAAATCACATTTTCATTTACTCCTCTGAAACCACTGAAGCAAATTCAACCAAACTTTACAGGAAAATGTATGGAAGGTCCTTTACAAAGGTTGTCCATTCTGTTTCGATCCGTTAGAAAAACATGGCCGCCAGCGCGGAACTTATGTTTTACATTGGACCCTATGGGAAATATCATACTTTCATCTTCTGCTCTGAAACGGCTGAAGCCAATGGAACCAAACTTTACAGGAATGATGACTTAAAGGTCCTTAACGAAGATTGCTCATTCCATTCTGATCCGACGAAAAACATGGCGGCCAGCACGGAATATGGTTTAACATAGGACCCTATGGGAAAATCACATTTTCATCCTCTTCTCTAAAATAACTGAAGTAAATTAAACCAAACTTTACAGGAAGGATGAATAGCAGGTCCTTAACAATGATTGCTCATTTTGTTAAAATCCATTAGAAAACATGGTTGCCAGGACGGAACATAGTTTATCATTAGACCCTATGGGAAAATCACATTTTCATCTACTCTTCTGAAACCACGGAAGCAAATTCAACCTAACTTTACAGGAATGATGACTGAAGGTACTTTACAAAAATTGCACATTTCATTTCAATCCGACAAAAAACATTGCATCAAGAGCAGAACATAGCTTAACATTGGAGCCCAGTATGAGAAATCCATCCTTTTCATCATCATCTCTAAAAACAATCAAAGCAATTACTAAATGTATAGAAGGTCCTTTGCAAAAATTACTCATTTCAATAGGATCAGACAAAACACACAGGTGCTATTTGAGAACATACTTAATTACTATACCCTATTGGTAAAGAACATGATTATTTTTTGTCATGCATGGCATAGAACCGTTTTGTCAGGTGAGCGATACAGGCTCAGTCTTAATTAATAAGAGTTGTCACTGTCCATAATAGCATTTATTTTACGTATTAGTAAACATTGCTTGTCACCTTCAGTAGCAGCGATAAAAGTGTGTCAGAATGAACGATATACTTTTTTAGTCTGTTTTCATTTTGAACTAGTCCATGGGCTAGATATGGCTACCGTGCACCCCTCCCAGGACCCATCCCCATAATTTTTTTTAAAGTCTTTTATATGTCTATTTTGAGATTTTAAATGTTAACAAGCAAAATGTTGGGATGGAGCTGAGATTGAGGGGTATTTTTAACCTCGGGTAATTAAATTTTGCGTATTTCGGATTTTACACAAGTTTTGCCTTTCGTGTCTCTGGAAAGGGTATAAGATCCCTCAAAATGGCCAAAATGGGGTATCAACGGAAAGATCATGGTATTAGCTTTACAATGATATCATGGAATTGATTTTACTTTCATATATGTGTTGAGCAGAGCTAAAAGTGTAGCCCCCTACATTTTTTGGCGTAAATAGCTCAAATCTTTACTATCTCATTTGTATATTTTTCATAAGAAACCCCCAATTATCATTTATTGTATAGTTTTGTACTTAATTGTAAAGCATTCATAAGAAAATGATGCTTTTCATATATTTTTTGTCTTTCATGATTAAAAAAATAATGACATAATAGGAATTATCGAAATTGTTGAATTTATTGAAATTTCTAAGTTTTTCTGGTCTCAATAATCAAGAAATGTTGTGGAACGAACTCACCCTCAAACCAAAGTGGTTCAAGCAACGTATCTGCAATATGCCAGCCATGTACATTTGAAGGAAGTGGTATATTTGGTTTTGCAATATGTGCCGATTTCCATATACCAACTTGGTAATTTACTCTCCGGATATGTTGTTCTAGACTTTTTTACACGGAGGTAACATGCTGATATCAACGTTACGTTTTGAATCAAACGTATTTGTGGAGGTTGACACGCACTTGAGACGAATATTGTTGTGTCGCAAATCATTCACTGACGTAAATCTGGGCTTTCCGTAAAGAGCACAAGTGAATATTTCAAGTTCACTAAGAAGTTCAGATGTTATCTCCCATGAATCGCCTAATTTTGAAACCATGGTTAGGAATGTGTGGCTTTTTTTCATTACTTTAATGGGCTTAACCTTGCCGATTCCCTTGAAAGCACTTGTACTATCACATCGTGTGAATGCGTGTAATCCCATTAGGGCAGTGCAGTATTCTCGACCAAAGCTTTCAGCGAGATGTGTAATATTAATCAGTCTCTTTCTGTTTCCTGTGCCAGTATCGAATAATATAGTATTGCCCCGCATGCTCAGGGCATAATGAAGACAAATGAAAAATATATCACTATCTGGACTTTTGATTCTGACATACTCGTACCCATGTTTCAAACCATACAAGCAGTACAAAATCACGCGACTGTCAGTTTCCTCCTGTGATGAACAGAGTCCTTCAACTTCAGTTTTAGTCACGGTATTACCATTTTCACTTGATAAATGAAATGCATGTTCACCTGAGACAATAATCACGGATTTTGACTTCAATTTTACTGCCATTGAATCACTAGACCAAACATCAACTAATAGATCTATGAGCTGCTTCTTATTTTCGTCGTTTGCAAGAAACGTCTTCCAGTCTGCTGGCTTTCGAACATTGGCCCCTTTTATGATGAGCTTTTCGCCGGTACCTCTTCTTTCTCGTTCCATAGATTTTACTGAGTTTTCTAGGTACATATCTGTACTAAATACAGTATCAGATGATCTCACTGAAATATCAAAGATTTTCTCGCAAATGGATTTGAAGGTCGACGGCAATTCCTTTAAGTAGTAGAAAACTGCATTTCCATCTTGCACAACTAGTGTTTTTGCATCGACAGGGACCTTTTCATCAATAACATCGCTTGTGAGTAAATGGAACCCCTTTGATTTTCCGTTTTGTTAAGTAGGCCGTCCGGAGTTGCAATGCTGTAAGGAACGGGCGTTAGAGGGTATGCCATTAGTTCTTTTAAATCTATTCGCAGATCATCACATTGAGATCGAATCAGTAGTTGGAAAGCGATATTGCTTTGCTGCTTATATTCCAGTACTTTGTTGTTAGAAGTCTTTATCTTCGTTGTCTTACTCATTGACGCAAAAGTCTTCAAATTCTGTCGTTTGATTGGCTCGAAAAAGTTTTCGTTCTTCTCTAGTCTATCTTTTATAAATGCTCTCTTTTCGCGCTCACCGATTGCCTCAGATTTGAGAACATCAGACTCAACATCTTGACTGGCTGCTGCACCAGATGATATACAATATAACTTTGTTTTATCTTCTGTGTCAAAAGGATTAATAAACCCAAGGACTGTTTCGGCAGCAGTTACAACACGTTTTTCTCCATGCGAAATTTCAGTTGCTCTCAAATCACGATGTATATTACCTGCGTAAGTATCTGGCAACATATCAGCGAATTCCAGCGTGATCTTCACGAACTGTGCTCTTTCGTGAGCAGTGCGAACCCATCTTTGATATGAATCGTAATTGCTCAAAAGACCAGACAAACCAGCACTTCCACCTCCGGCTCCGCCATGAGATTTTGAGTGCCTCATAAAAGTTTCCTCAATAGTTTTATCTACAAGCACAACGATTACCAGGAATGAAGGATTTTGCTACACTAATAGAACCTCTTTTCAACAAATCAGTTGCACCTGGATGTGATTCATCAAGGTTGGCCAAAAAATACAGAGAAAAACGTCAAATATCTTGCATAATTTTGTCCACCAAAACTAAAGAACAAATCAGCCATCATGAAAAGGCACCTAGAGTACAACAAAAAATCATTTGTTTTAACAGCTTTCAATAGCTGCATCACAATCCAAACATGATCCAGATAAGACATCCAAAATTGGGCTGTCTTTCCCAATCCACCATTCCTAACATCTTCTCTGAAGCTAAGAAAATCTCGTAAATATCTATGACATGAGCTGTCCGATAATACGGCATCAAGGGATGAAGAACATGGTGAATCAACGAAATCCTTTAAGAGAGTCAGGCCATCTTCCGACATACTTTCAAAAGGCCTGCTTTCGCCTCTGGTCACAACACAGAATTCTTCGAAGAGTAATCTTTCTAACGCTTCCATCACACCTTGTGACAGATAATGGCTCTATTATAATGTTTTCCTGTCAAAACCCCTGATATTGATCCAGAACCAACAAGACCCGATTCCAGCAGAACATCTGAAAATCCACTTCCTGCCATTTTCTTGCCCAGCATTTTTAGATAAGCACAGATGACATGAAACGTGCCGATCATTACAATGTGATTTCTGTATTTATCTGGTTCGTTCCATAAAAGAGGATATGCTTTCATACATACCCCCAGATCAAATGTGGTAATGCAGTATTTTTGACCAACTTCTCGGGCACCTTCCTCTGAATACCGAAGGCATTTCTGGACAGTTTTGTAATCTGTAATTGGCGGGTTTATAACAGGATAGTAATATATTGTTGTTAGACGGCGTGGTGTTTTGCCAAAGAATGAAATATATCCAGCCCAGCCAGGTAATTCTTGGCCATGTGTACAAGATAGATAACGAGCAACTATCCAAACGAGTCCTTTTAACATCTCCTCGGAAAAGGCAAGGGGACTTCTAGGAACATCAGACAAGGTAACTTTAAAATTTGGACTTTTTCTCTGGGTAACATAACACTCAGGCAGAACTATCTGACTTTCAAGTTGAAGAGAACGACGACCAGATTTTTCCAATGACTGAATCACTGGTAAGAAGCCACCAACATTTTCATCAGAATCACCACAAAAGTCTTGCATCATGATACCATGCGCAGTGTGAACGGATCCCATGCCTGTCAAATCATTGAGAAGTTGGTCAAAATTGTCAAAGTCCGAATGAAAATGGACGGAACATCTGGATATCTGACTATTTCGGGCGACAACAAGTTAGAAGTGTCATTTACTACCTCCCCAATGGCTGTTTCTAATTCTAAAGCAAATGAATAAGTCTCACAGTGGCCTAGTCTATTAAAAAGAGTTGTTAATTCGGCACTACGAAACCAATGTCGAATGGTCATAATCAGGAGAATGTGTTTTTTTAACTTCCACTGACCATGTGTCACTGCCCTACAGATGTCCTGGCTGATTGACTCGATAAGTCGGAGGGTTTTGCTGGATACTTTTGATGTGCCACCTGTAAAAAGGATGGCTACGAATTTATTCAAGCTCCTTGGAATATTAAGAATTGCCTCAGACAAATATTTTGAAGTAGGTGGCCACGGCATAATGTCATCATTTTGGAAGGCCTCACTTACGTCATTTCGAATTTGCATGGCACATTCCTTCACTTGGTATGCAGTGCCAAGCTTAAAAGCATACTGAATGGCCAGTGCAAGGTCAGTATAAGCACTTGCTACAAGATCAGAGGAGAACCTGCCTTGTCTCTCCATTTTCACAAAAATGAGTGAATCTGGAAACTTCTTTAACAAAGAACTTTTAAGATTTTCACTTCTGTAATTTGGATTTGCATACGGCGTCATGGCGATTTGATCAATATACAGCTGGCGCAAGTCGCTCAATTTTAACACTTTCTTGTTTTCTAATATTTCTTCCCCAACAAAGTCGGAAACAACAAGAAAGGCCTCCTTGTGGGCATTTTCAAGATCAGCTTGTCCCTGTCTCTGTTCTTCACTCGAACTTCGCCAATATTTGGGATCACGTATGTAGTTTTTCCGACAAGATCTATGATACTGTGCCTCACATCCTTGTTAGGAGACCTTCGTCATGTCTTTCTTCGGCGATTTTTTTAATGTTTATGCCGCCTTCATATTCAAATTTGGAAGTTTTCTCTGTTGTCCAAACACCCTTTACTTTGCATTTTTTATATCCTTCTTTCTGGCAAAAAATGCAATCTGGTTTGAACACAATCTTGTCACTATCCAAAGAACGTTTACGTTTTGATCTTTTAGCATCAGTATCTAAATGTTCTTCCTGTGGTTTAGATAGCCGATTTGAATTCATGGTGAATCTCTATGGTACCCATGGACATTGGAGATTTCTGCAGGGATTTGATTGCAAATATCTGTCATCCTAGATGCAGAACCTACTGGCTCCCTAAGCCGAGAATCACGGACAGTAAGCAATTTATTGAATGTCTTTTCATTCAGATAGATAAACTGATCACTATTCGAGTTTTCATAGTGTACAACACACACTTGATCTAATTTGCGTTTCTTTTTCAAAGGGTTCATTATGTAAATTAAACAACTGCTTCTGCAGGGAAAAAAATAAACAAACAGAACAATAATCTAATAAAATCTAATTAAAAATAACAAAAATCTAGGAATAAACAACTATTTAAAGCAACTTCGAAGTCGAGCAAGCAAAGAAAAAGTTTGCGGATTTTTTTTTCAACACGCCGATGACGTATGATAAGTATAAATCCTCAACTTCATTTAATAAGAGTAAAAATATAAAAATATGGAAATCCTCGTCTTTATACACCAAGAATACTAAATTTCTTTTGAAAAAGTGTTTATATTATCAATCTTTGATTATAATAAAGAATTTGATCAAATTTAACGGGCATTATTAACAGAAAATGAAAACTTCTCCCAATTTACTAAATATTGCCATCTTTACTGAAAATAGCATTTCTTTTGAAAATCCCAGAAAAAGACAAAACAAAAGCACTAGAATGGTCTAGTCTAACACCAATAGTTTTAAAGTAACGGAAAATCATAATCAAAAGGAATATTTTGCATTCTTGTACTTTTAATCTTAACAGAAAATAAAGATTTCAGAAATTATAGCAAAATTTTGTAGGGGGAGGGCAAGAATTTAAGTTCTGCTCAACACATATATAAAAGTAAATCAATTCCATGGTATCATTGTAAAGCTAATACCATGATCTTTCCGTTGATACCCCATTTTGGCCATTTTGAGGGATCTTATATTTTTCCAGAGACACGAAAGGCAAAACTTGTGTAAAATCCGAAATACGCAAAATTTAATTACCCGAGGTTAAAAATACCCCTCAATCTCAGCTCCATCCCAACAGTTTGCTTGTTAACATTTAAAATCTCAAAATAGACATATAAAAGACTTTAAAAAAAATTATGTGGATGGGTCCGGGGGGGGGGTGCACGGTAGCCATGTCTGGCCCATGGCCTACATGTAAAAATGTATTTATTTACTACAAAGAACAGAACATTTTAATGATTTTGAAGAATTTTATATGCAATCTCACTACTTTTGGGAATTTTGTGAACACAATTGGGAAGAAAAAAAGGTAGCTGTGGTCAATTTTGGGGAAAAGTTCCAGGGGAAACAGCCTTTAAAAGGTAGTAAAACAAGGCTTACAAAATCACTGTTTTATGAAATTAAGGTATCAATTCCATAAATACCATCCAGTAGTATTATCTCTGATTAAAGTGTCGTATGCAGCAATGACGATAAAAATGTTAAGGTGTAACTATTAACTGACAACTTCAATTAAGATAAGAAATAAATAATTTTCCCATTAAATCGGAAATCAAATTATAATATGATGAATGGAGGTTGGGAAATTGTATATTCCAAATGTCTGTTATCATGAATTGGAACTAATTTTGAATTTATCAGACTTTTTCAAATTAGACACTTACATATTGTATTTGTTAGAAACATGAGTACAGGTATGTTTTTTGATAAATTAACTAAGCTGTGTTCAACACCACTTTCATTCGTCTGTTCCCTAGATTTTATTCATTTTACCTGTTTAGGCTGTTATCAGTACAAATACTATTTTTACTTACAATTTTAATAAGCAAATATCCCATTAACAGTTTGACTAATTAACACATAAAAGTACATGGACATAGATCAAATGGAAACTGATATATCCTGAAAATTTGGACATCGTGAGTGCAGTGGTTTTTGCAAACAAGCGAACACAAATTTTGTGACGGAACCCACGAGTAAAAACAATATATCTCCCACCTCTCTGAGGCGGGGAGATATAATTACATAAAAAGTATGTGAAGTAATGCAACGTCAGAATGCATAAAAAGGTGAAAATACAGGTTCACCACACTGCAACCATTGTAAAAATAATTTCGTCCTCATACACACATGTAAGCTTTACAATATATTTAAACATTCCTCCCTCTTGAGTTAATATCAAGGAACAATTTTTTTCATGAACACTGGATCTACAACAACATCCATAAGATTGCCAGCATATAAATATCTAGAAAGCTGTGTTGTCCTTTCACGTAATAAAAGCTTGACATGGTCAATCCATTGTCGCCCGTGACTGGGGATTTCCAAATATTAATATTGTTAAAATGTCCATTATTTTCAATATCAAAAATACACACAATATCTGTATTATCTACAATTATTGGAGAATGTCCAATGCTTGGGATCTGAAAAGATTCTTCGTTAACTGATTCGATGGCACTGTGACTTTCAAGAACTTCTACATGTGTACTATCAACCCCACTTGTATTCTAAATTTATGTCACAACATGTTTGAATTACATTGTTAGTACCGGTATTATGCAAATTTTGTACCTCACACGAATGGTTAGCAGCAATGTATTGCCTCTGTTTCTAGTATCATCACATGCCGTTTCCATTTCCACTTTTGTTTTATAACAGTATTTCCTTATATGTCCAGATTTTTTGCAATACCAACATTTCAAGAGTTGCTTCTGCACTTTATTCTTTTTGTTATTCTGGTGGTTCACGTGATAAACATCTCTTGACGTTTTCTGTTTCAATTTTGGAAAGCTTTCTTCACAATGTTCTTGCCATAGAATTTCTTTTATTAAGCTTTCAATTGACAAAGGTTTACTAGTTAAAACTCTATAACAAATTTCCGAATCGGGATATCCATACAATGAATATTCTACCATAAATTAAAAAATTAAATCCTCCTTTCACCAGGAAATCCTTTCCGTTAATAAAATTAAGTTCAGTTTGTATCTAAACAATTTCACGACGCCATAAACAATTACATAAAAGTACGGGAAGTAACGCAACGTCAGAATGCATAAAGGTAGCAAGACAGTTTCGTATTTTTTGTAATTTTTGTAATTTTCGTCCCTTCAGAAATTCTATGGCCGTCACCACGACATCATAGATAGATATGAAATGTCAGTATCACAAATAAAGCTTGAATCACGTCTTCCCGGATTTGACATTACCGGTTTTGACTTTACCCTGGATTGACCCACTCACAGTGTGACGGGTGCTGTATACAAAGCAGGACATGCTTACCCTTCCGGAGCACCTGAGTGCTTTAGTTTTTTTTTGTGTTGTATATGTAATGTTCGTGTGTTTTGTGGGCATGTGGTGTCTTTGGTCTTCCGTCTTCTTGCTTTTGCCTTGTCTCTGGACTTTGATTTGTGCTTTGTTCCTTCGGTATTCTACTGCCGTTGTTTTGCGAGTGGGCTTTTCCAAGATGATTACATTATTTATGGGATTGCCTGCTATTTTAAGGTCCTAACATTGAAAATGTCAACTTTTTTTTATGATTTATGTTTAGAGTTAGACTTGATGATAAAATTAATAGAAAATTGAAGTTTGAGCTTAATTTCAAATTTTATTTTGTGTCAACTTTGTGCAGGGGCGACAATAGGATGAACACTGTAGTTTGTGATGTGCTAAATTTTGAACTCAGCTTTCAGGCAAAATAGCAGCTTTCGGAGCCGGTGACCGTACCCTAAAACCCTACTTAAAGAAGAAATCATGTTCTTTGAAATGAATTTAATTTCAATTGTAATTTCTGCACCAGTATTGCTGAAATTTTTGGCTCTACATGGCCCGATTTGATGCAATTTTCAGTGAGATTTACCATTTTGTCCACATTTGTAATCATCTCGGTTTGCATGTACCATGGTCAAATTTATCAATATTTTTAAATATCATGAAACTTAAGATTTTCAGCTTTCCATTGGTATACAGATGTCCATATATGATTTTATACATATCATATAAAGGAGGGGGTAGTTTTTATTGATTTGTTGATTATGACGTCACACAAAATAACTGTGTTCTGCATCCAAAAAGGCTAAACAAACGTATTATATGAAGAACATGTACAGGTTCACAACTTTGTCAACAGACTTCACATCCCATGTACATCAGATTTTTTAGCTCAACTGGCCTAAAAGGCAATGTGAGCTTTTGCCATCACTTTGCGTCCGTCGTCCGTCCGTCCGTCAACAATTTCAAAAATCTTCTTCTCTGAAACTGCTGAGCCAATCGTAATCAAACTTGGCCTGAAGCATCACCAGGGTATGCAGTTTAAAAATTATGTTCGATTAGTCCGAAGACCAAACAACATGGCTGCTGTTACTAAAAATAGAACATAGGGGTAAATTGCTGTTTTTTGCAAATAACTCAAAAACCGTTACAGATATCAAAAATCTGACAAGGGCGAAAAGTGATCAGAATAGCAAGATCTACCTGCCCTGCAATTTCGAAGAAAATCCGAAAACCCGTCTTGGAGTTATTTCCTTTTTTCTGTAAAATTTGCAAAATTTTAGCTTTATTGATTTTTTATCAGAAAAACTATAAGAGATAGAAGTCAACTTTAATTTGCAAAAATATTTAGCATGTCAAGATATACCCACCCTGAAATTTTGAAGATAATCCAAAACTCTTGTAGGAGTTATTGTCCTTTTTCACGGAATTTTCAAAATTTTCATATTTTTCATCTTTTATTTCCAAAACTATAGAAGATGAAGGTTAAGTGTAAATTGATAAAATGTTTACAATGCTGTGGCGACTTCAAAACTGATGTTGAAAATTATTGGTTGACCGCCATTTTCAAAATGGCCACCAAAAAAGGCGGGAAAATTCAGCATATTCCGATTTCAATGGAATTTGGTTACCAAATAGATATTGATGTTGCTATTTCAAAACCGGTGTCGAAAATTGTTCGTTGACCACCATTTTCAAAATGGCCGCCAAAAAGGCGGGTAAATTCAACATTGTCTGATTTCAATGAAATTTGGTTTCAAAAAAGGTATTGATGTAGCAACTTCAAAACTGATGTTAAAAATTGTTTGTTGACTGCCATTTTCAAAATGGCCACCAAAAAGGCGGGAAATTTCAATATTGTCTGATTTCAATGAAATTTGGTTTCCAAGTGGATATTGATGTCGCTACTGCAAAACCGGTGTTGAAAATTGTTTGTTGACTGCCATTTTCAAAATGGCCACCAAAAAAGGCGTGAAAATTCAATATTGTCTGATTTCAATGAAATTTGGTTTAAAAGTGGATATTGAGGTGGCTACTGCAAAACCGGTGTTGAAAATTGTTTGTTGACTGCCATTTTCATAATGGCCACAAAAAGGCGAAAAAATTCAGCATTGTCAGTAGTAGGGAGAGGGATCTTTTAGCCCCCCAAAAACCCGTGGCGCTGTGGCGCACCCAAATAAGGTCAAGCCCCGCCACGTCACGGTATCCCATGACTCACGTGACTCGGATCATCTGACCTAACATGGTAAGGACGCGTAATCCACGACACGCGTACCGTGATTCATACTAACCGTATGACTCAGACCAGCTAATCTAATAGACGCGTTCCCTATGACTCAGACACATGACTCATGCAACTGGATGTTTCTTGTTGCGGTATGGCCGACGGGATGATGAAGCATGCCTACACGATGTTATCGGAAGTGAAAATGGCGTTACCATATAAGGTAAAGAATCCGAGGGACGTGTGTCCATATATGGAAAACATGACCAAATATGGAAAATGCATTGTTTTCGTTTGTACATCGATATAAACTTGAATGACCATATTTGGATTTGGTGGGGCACCAGGTGCCCATATATGGAAGACATGCCCAAATATGGAAAACGCATTATTTTCACTCTGGAATCGATTTCGACCACATGACGTTATTTGTTAAGGGTCGACCATATATGGAAGACATGCCCAAATATGGAAAACGATTATTTTTGCTCGGGAATCGATTTAGACCTATATATGACCATATTTGGAAATGGGGTTGGACATCACGTGATCATATTTGGAAAAGGGAACTTTAGACTCGATTTTAGGAAGTACGGTAATACAAATGTGGAAATCATTGGCAAGGGAGCTAAATCTATGATTGTATCGATGAGGTTAGTGTTGAACGAGAGACAACCCTGTGCGAAAGATCAGCGCAGAACGGGATATATAACTCTAGTAGTTAAATGAGAGAGAGAGTGGCGTCGGACAACAACGACGTGTTCTTGTTATTCACATATTTTAATGTCACAAAAAATAAACACAGATTCATCGTTTTTATTATCACGAGTTCATCGTTTATTGTCATTTGTAAATGTCTTTCAGCTCGGCCTCGACGGTCTTCGGATCCCTGGCGGAGAGTTCGTTCACCACGTCTTCCATCGTAAAGTTCCAGTACCAGCCAACACCACCACAGCCACCATCTCTACCACCACCTCCACCACCACCTAAGCCACCATCACCACCACCAAAGCCACCATCTCCACCACTGCCACACCTCTACCACCAAAGCCACCACAGCCACCGCCACCACCACCAAAGCCACAATCTCCACCACCACCACCACCAAAGAGTTGTCGTATCGATACCCCGATGGAACCATGGACGAGTTTTACTTATTCGTTAACAGTGCCGACTCGCTGTATCTTTTTCCCGAGAACAGGGGAGGGCAGTTCAGAATTCGTCTACCTCGATCGCATGCGATGAATGGCAGATGGGAATGTGCACTCTTGGAAATGACGTTTGTTCCGGCTTTCGAAAGTTACACTTCCCAAAGGACGGACCCGCGGAATTCTTCGATTCGTTCGGCAGAGCACCGGAAACGTACCACCGACGTTTTGCAGACATGTTGGTTGCCAACGGACCCCGGTACTTGATCAACAACGTGCGAGTGCAACCGGAAGACGGCGACTCCTGTGGACTGTACTGCGTGCACTTTGTAAAGTGCAGGTACTGGAACTTTACGATGGAAGACGTGGTGAACGAACTCTCCGCCAGGGATCCGAAGACCGTCGAGGCCGAGCTGAAAGACATTTACAAATGAAAATAAACGATGAACTCGTGATAATAAAAACGATGAATCTGTGTTTATTTTTTGTGACATTAAAATATGTGAATAACAAGAACACGTCGTTGTTGTCCGACGCCACTCTCTCTCATTTCACTACTAGAGATATCTCCCGATTTGCGCTGATCTTCCGCACAGGGTTGACCCCCGTTCTACACTAACCTCATTGATACAATCATAGATTTAGCTCCCTTGCCAATGATTTCCACATTTGTTTAACCGTACTTCCTAAAATCGAGTCTAAAGTTCCCTTTTTTCCAAATATGATCACGTGATGTCCCACCCCATTTCCAAATATGGTCATATAGGTCTAAATCGATTCCCGAGCAAAAATAATCGTTTTCCATATTTGGGCATGTCTTCAATATATGGTCGACCCTTAACAAATATGGTCATGTGGTCGGAATCGATTCCAGAGTGAAAATAATGCGTTTTCCATATTTGGGCATGTCTTCCATATATGGGCACCTGGTGTCCCACCAAATCCAAATATGGTCATTCAAGTTTATATCGATGTACAAACGAAAACAATGCATTTTCCATATTTGGTCATGTTTTCCATATATGGACACACGTCCCTCGGATTCTTTACCTTATATGGTAACGCCATTTTCACTTCCGATAACATCGTGTAGGCATGCCTCATCATCCCGTCGGCCATACCGCAACAAGAAACATCCAGTTGCAGGAGTCATGTGTCTGAGTCATAGGGAACGCGTCTATTAGATTAGCTGGTCTGAGTCATACGGTTAGTATGAATCACGGTACGCGTGTCATGGATTACGCGTCCTTACCATGTTAGGTCAGATGATCCGAGTCACGTGAGTCATGGGATACCGTGACGTCATATAGGGGCGGGG
>MJUU01059699.1:10139-43175 GCA_002080025.1 Modiolus philippinarum | reverse complement strand
GTTTTTGTTTTGAAGTCCTCTTGTTGTAAGGTTTTGGTAGTATATGTCAAAAGATTTTGCATAGCTCTTACCGTTTCTTAGCTGTAAGGGATCAAAGGGGCTGAAATTCCAATTTTCAAAATACGTAAAATCTTTTATTTTTTTTTTATTGGATTTTAATGGGGTTCCTTTCTTGGGATTCCTTTTCCTGTATAGTTAAAGTAGTATGCAGACCAATTTGACATGTCTTTTACCATTTCTGATATATATATATAAGGAATTATAACGACTAATTTAAATTTTTCCTTAGTTTGTGTGCAGCTAATTACTGAGTCAAGCTCTTTATTGTGTCCATTTAATCACTGGGTCAAGCTCTTTACAGTATCCTCATTCATTTTGAATTACACTTGTTCAAATTTCAGTGTTTCCACATGCTGTGGTCGTATCATGCTGCGCTCGGCGTAGCCCTTTATTTTAATTCGTCTCGGTGTCTCTTATTAAGACTATAATAATGATCTCATCGATTCGTACTTGGCCGATAGTGTATAAGTACAATAGCGAACGGGTTGAGGTCCACATGTCTACACACATTTCAAACAAGTGTGAAAATATCTAGAAAGTATATTCAGTCAAATACTGAAATACACATAAAAAAGCTGGTCATAATATTGACTACAGTAAATAGAAAGTCGGATAAATAATATCGACGTGTAAGCCATCATTATATTTTAAGCAATGGCTAGAAGATTCTTCAGAAAATCGAAGAAAAGAAAAGAAAATAACAAATTGAAATCAGCAATTCAAAAGAAAAAAGAATGGCTATCTTCTAAACTAGCAACAAAAATAAAAAATGCTAGACAGTATGTAAAAAACTTGTCATCTCACACTCTTACCAACGACGAATTAATGCTATTAGCGAAAGGGGTGAAATTCCTACCGACACCGAAACTTAATCCAAAGAGATCTACAATACGTTTAATGAGAGACTTTAACGAATATGAAAGTCGAATGCGTTGCACTTATCTATATGAAACTGACAAAGAAACTAATATACATCCATTCTATTTGAACACAGGTTTCAAACCTAAATACTCGTGCGAAGCTTTAGAAACTATCTTTTTTCAACCAAATATGAAATGAGCAAGATAGAAAAGCACAAACATATTTCAAATATTACTACAAATGAATGGAATGCCCTCAAAGAGTTGAAATCAAATAAAAACATTATTATACGAAAAGCAGATAAAAATTCTACTCTTTGCGTTCTAGATATAAACAATTATAACACTGAAGGACAGAGACAATTAGAGAATATTACTTACTATGAAGAAATAGATAATCTTATATAGACGAATACACAAAGATTGCCTCTAATATCATTGAACTTGCATACAAAGGGAAGCAACTAGATCAAGAAACCTAAAATACTTAAATCAAAATGTAAGAAATAAAAGACTAGGTAGGTTTTTCATGCTCCCAAAAATTCACAAAATACCAGCTGATATTTTACAGCAAATGGAAGTAAATGAGGAAATACGAAACCAATTTCCAATCATAGGAAGACCAATAGTTAGTCTTTCCGGCACACCAATGCTCAATATTGGACATTTTATCGATTACATCCTTCTTCCAATAGTGCAAAATCAATACACATATACAAGAGATACAAAGCATTTTATCCGGAAAATAGAAAGCCAAAAGGCACCAAGCAATGTAATATTAGTGACGTTTGACGCCTCAAATATGTACACAAATTTAGAAACTGGAGAAATCCTGGAAGCAACAAATAGGGCATTTGCTAAAATTGATAGAAACAGATATACCATCAAAATCCCTACAAAAGAAACGTTACAGGAATTATTGAAAATAATCCTTGAAAACAATGAGTTCACATTCAATGATAAAATGTACAGACAGAAAACAGGTGTACCAATGGGCGGACCAGCATCTGCAGAGCTAGCAGACATAAGAATGTTCGAAATTTTGGAACACATTCTACAAAATTTTGAGCACAAAAATAACATTATTTTTTTGTACAAGATACAGAGACGACGGCTTTCTCTTATACAAGGGTCAAGAGCAAGAAATACATCAGCTCTTCCAAATAGCCAACTCTAGCCATAAACACCTGAAATTTACTTACGAGATCTCAAAGTCTGAGATTGTATTTTTGGATACCTTAATATACAAAGGAGAGAGATTTGAGCTAAATGGAACTCTTGATATGAAAACATTTACTAAAAAGACAGACACTTTCCAGTTTCTAGAGAGGTCCAGTTCGCATCCTAAAGGCGTCTTTGGTGCATTTATAAAGGGCGAAATTATCCGCCATATTAGAAATACAAACAATCAAAAAGAACTAAAACTAATCATAGAGGCTTTCAAAATAAGACTCCTAAAGAGGGGATACAAAGAAACTGAAATAGACAAAATAATCAGAGAAACAATAACATTAGACAGACAAAATTTACTAGAGGACAAAACTCACAAAAAAAGAAAAGCGTAGTGTTTGTAACAAAATACAATCCGACAATCAAGAATATTAAAAGAAAATTGTTGCAACATTGGCACCTACTCCAACAAAATCAAAGGTGCAAAGATATATTTAAATCTCCACCGATAGTTGCTTACAGTAGAAGCAAGAATTTACAAGAATTACTAAAAAGTTAGAGTCAGTCTCCCATTCTCAACAGTTAAAAAGTTCATGAGAACAACATAAAATAGAAATGGTAAAATGGTGCAATAAATGGGTATATAAACATAAAGTATTGTGAATTAAATATAGTCAATTTGCAATAACAAAAGCGGTTGACCACTTGATGAGACCCATCGCTTATTAAAAATAGGGGTCGAAACACCTAAATAAAGGAAAAAAACAACCGAAAAATTAACAATGACCGAAATCTACAATCACAGGTCAGAATCCCAGTACACTTAAAACAGTATCTAAACAACTGAATAATATTGGAAATACAGCACAAGATAAGATCTCAATAAATGAAAAGGGCAGTTATCAACATTACTCAATTATGCAAGACATATACTTGTTATTATGGAACAAAACTTCTGGTGGCTTTTTAGTTTGTCAGTACTGAGATAGGATTCGGTGATTTTACTTTACAAACGCGAATATGTTTGAAACAGGGGCTGCGCTCGTTAAATGTTTAAATAATATTATACATACAACCACAGGTGCTTCAGGACAGGACCCTGTATTGGGCCCCTATGGCCCCTCCCCCTCCAAACTGCATTTCGACATATAGAGCTCTATATGTCGAAATGCACATTAATAGTAAAATAGGAAATTGACGATAGATATATGTTGTATTAGTACAAAATAGCAAAACTAAATGGTCAATATTGAAAAATGGATTAAATGTTATAAAAAGGGGAAGGGGCCATAGGGCCCAATACAGGATCCTGTCCTCAAGCACCTGTGCATACAACGCTGTATTTATAGTATTATTTTAACTTTTAACGAAACCCAAAACAGAAATTTCACTATTGGAAAGTTGAAATCAATAGGCTTGTCGTCAAACGTCCACAGTAATCACTATAAACTAGCATGAATATTGATCGAGCCGGGTAAAAGTATAAAATTTCTTCGCTGGCATTCAAGGCTGAGCCTTCCTCATATTAACTTTAAATGATGAGTTCTTCTGGAACTAAGAAATGGAAAAAATACAGCTCATATTGCTTTAAACTTAATATTAGAGGGGTATACGGGTTGGCGTATTTTTCCTATTTCCCGTCCTCTCTCCTTTCTCCCTTCCCTCTCTCTCTTTTCTCACTTCCCCCTTTTCACTGTCTCTCTCTATCTTTTTTGGCCCCTTTTCCCTTTCTCTTGCCCCTCTCTTCTTTCTCCTGTCCCCTCTCTTCTTTCTCCCACCCTTTCTCCCGATCTCCATTTACCTAGTTCGCACCTTCATATAAGATAATAATGTCTGCGAAAGAAGTTCTTTACTGTCTTTGCCATATGCCCGTTTTTATACCCCCGCTCCGAAGGAGGAGTGGTATACTGTTTTACCCTTGTCCGTCATTCCGTCCGTCCGTCCGTCCGTCACAACTTTCGCCAAGCTTTTCTCTGCAATGGTAAATGATACAAATTTGAAATTTTGTCAGAAGCTTTGTACAGCCATGCCATATTGTGGGATGCATTTTCAGATCTGTTGGGTTACTACTTCCTGTTTACCGATTTAGTCAATTTTCAGTTATTCCGTCCGTCCGTCCGTCACAACTTTCGTCAAGATTTTCTCTGCAATGGTAAATGATACAAACTTGAAATTTTGTCAGAAGCTTTGTATAGTCATGCCATATTGGGGAATGCATTTTCAGGTCTGTCGGGTTACTACTTCCTTTTTACCGACTTAGCCAATTTTCACTAATTCCGTCTGTCCGTCACAATTTTTGTTAAGCTGTTCTCTGCAATGGTAAATGATACAATCTTGAAATTTTGTCAGCAGCTTTTTATAGTCATGCCATATTGTGGGATGGATTTTCAGATCTATCGGATAACTACTTCCTATTTACCGTCTTGGTCAATTTTCAGTCATTCTGTCCAGCTGTCCAATTTTCGTCAAACTTTTTTCTGCAATGGTAAATGATATTAACTTGAAATTTTGTCAGCAGCTTTTTATAGTCATGCCATATTGTGAGATGCATTTTCAGATTTGTCAGGTTATTACTGCCTGTTTACTGACTTAGTAAATTTTCAGTCATTATATGTGCTATATTGTTAGATGCATTTCCAAATCTGTGCAGGCTACTAAAAGCTAAGAGCTGGGGTATTTCTAGTGAGCTTTGGCTCACAGATCCCTTGTTTCTAAGTGATTACTTTTATATTGAATACCCTGCCCTTTTCCCAAATGGTCATGTTATATTTCATTAAATGACAAAATTCAGTTTTTCATCGGGTGGTATTGATTGTACTGTACTATCAAGGTTACAAACCACAGCGCCATCTTGTGTATTCAATCATGTGGAACTATTTAAATCTAGAAATGTTGATTTATAGTTTGTGTTGATTTCTAATCTGTTAAGTTAACCGACGCTTGTGTTCGTACTGATATACTTTTCAACGTAAACAATGGTTTATGAAGGAAAGTATTTTACGTTTTATACAATGGATTTCAACCTTGTACAAGCGGACACATTTTAAAAATTGCAAAGTAAGAATTTAACGCATCAATAATTACATATTTTACGAAAGGATATGGAGTAAATGAACATGAGACCATAACACATATGTTAACTCCAACTGCAATGATTTTAATGAGCTGTATAGCCATTTCGGAAATTAGAATACATGTACGGCAATAGCAGAATAAAGAAGATAACATTTCTCAAAATAAAAAAAAAAACAGATAAACGTTTACGTAAACAGAAAATACCAGCTACAAGCTACGAAAATACATTTGTATATTTAAAATATTACACATTAAAACGTTTTACAAATGAGGAAAATACGGTTCACAAATCAAGAAAGAACATTTAACAAGCTTTGAATTTTGGCGGAAATCCCCTTCCATACACATGAACCGGGTTTACCCTACCACTGGCTTTGGCCAGTGTCGTTACGAAGTCCGGCTAACCCGAGTTCCTTTTTTTGTCAATTGCGTTTTTCTAGTGCAGTTCGCTTGTGCATTATGACATGTGATTGTAATTTTCGGCCATTGTTGGTGTTTTCTGTAATTTCAAGACAAGGCATGATTTATCAAAATGATCATCTATAGAATAAAAGTTTAAATAGAAATTCTGCACTAATTCCAAATTAAATTTGCAATTTTCCCGTGAGATAATGAAATTTCCATGTTTTTAAATTGCAATAGTGCAAAAGTGTACTAGCATATCAACAAACTAATATTATTTGCGGAAGTCCCATGAAAACCGCACATGTTGGTTATTTACTCTCAGACAATGGTGGCACAAAATTGTAATATTTACTCTCAAAAAATGGTGGCACAAACTTGTAATTGCAAATTTAAATCGGAATGAGTATCTGTATTTATTTGATACACTTACTCTTTAAAAATACTTATAAGTGAAATCACTAAAGACCGAAGTTACTGTGAATTTTATTTCTGCATTTGCGCATTTCCACAACTTATGTCTCTTCAGTGCAGATAAAACCTAAACGCTTGGAAGACAATGAAATCAAAGATGTTAAAAAACTGATAGAGAACAAATAACCAGTATGATCTAAATGTATAGCAAAAATGAGCTAAGGACAGAGCTTTGCATGAGGGAGATTCTCCTTAGTTTTAAACAAAATTTGTAAAACAAGGTTCCAAATAGAATTTGCTTTCGCGACAGCACCGAAGTACTGACTAGTGGGCTGGTGAATACCCTCGGGGACTAACAGTCCACCAGCAGAGGCATCGGAGGCATCGACCCAGTGGTAACAGATAACTAAATACCGAAGTTACTGTGAATTTAATTTCTGCATATATGCGTTTTTCGACAACTTATGTTTTTTCAGTGCAGATAAAATCTAAACACTTGGAAGACCATAAAATCAAAGATGTTAAAAAACTGATAGAATACAAATAACCGTATAGCCAAAATCAGCTAAGGACAGAGCCTTTCATGAGGGAGATACTCCTTAGTTTTTTAAACAAAATTTGCAAAGATTTAGATAATGCAAGGTTCCAAATAGAATCTGCTTTCGGGTCAGCACCGAAGTACTGACTACTGGGCTGGTGAATACACTCGGGGACTTATAGTCCACCAGTAGAGGCATCGACCCAGTGGTAACAAATAACTAAATACCGAAATTACTGTGAATTTAATTTCTGCATATGCGCATTTCGACAACTTATGTCTCTTTAGTGCAGATAAAATCTAAACGCTTGGAAGACCATATAATCAAAGATATTAAAAAACTGATAGAGAACAAATAGCCAATATGATCTAAATGTATAGCCAAAATCAGATAAGGACAGAGCTTTGCATGAGGGAGATACTCCTTAGTTTTATACAAAATTTTCAAAAATTTAGATATTGTAAGGTTCCAAATAGAATCTGCTTTCGGGTCAGCACCGAAGTATTGACTATTTGGGCTGGTGAATACCCTCGGGGACTAACAGTCCACCAGCAGAGCCATCGACAAAGTGGTAACAAATCTGCAACTGCAATGGCACTGACTTGGTACAGGCATTTTAAAAGAAATGGAGGATTAAGGTAGATTTTTATCCATAGATTTTTAAAATTTTTTACAGGAAAGTTTCCTTATTCACGGGGCCTAATCTGCTGGAAAAATATTTTAGGTGATTCCCGAGATAAGTAATTTAATTGTGGGTGATTACCAAAAATATGTAAACAAACCCGCTTCAGAAATGACAAGGTGAGAATCTTTCAACTGAGAATCTTTCAACTATACTAGTGTTCATATTGAATTATTTACAAAGTCATTATGCCTATTCTATGGCAAATGTAATGGCGATTTTCTCTGTATAAGTTTTATTTCAAAGTCATTTGTAATTTATGTGTGAAACTTGCACAAAAGTGCAGATCGTCGGCAACTATTTAAGCAGTCAGTCTTGTTTATGAAATAAAAACCTTATTTCAGTGTCTTATGAAAGTTTCTTCGCCTTATTTTAGAAGCTCTAAATGATGTTTAAGAACTGCAACTATGAAAACAGGTTTAAATTTGGTAAAAGCAAATATTACAATATAAGCAGATTTTTGTGGGTGATCGCCAGGAGTAAGTAAGTTTCTGATGGTGAATACCAAAACTCAAGAAAATCAAATTAATCAAATTAATGGAAAAAAATGTCAAAATTAAATACTAGATTTCTTCGGGTTTTGCCAGATTGAAACATTGCAACATCAATAACATCATATGACAGCCATCAAACATCTGCAGTAAAAACAATATTCATAGGCATAGCAACAAAACTTATCTAGAATGTTTGCAGGGTAAGTTAGGCATTTTGGAGTCAATTTCACATTCATGATGATCTTATTTACGTACGAGACAAGAACAACAATAAAAGTGTTGTTCCATCGCTTGGTTTTACGATGTGTTTGTCGAGATTTTGTCTCATTTGCATATACTCCATATCCCTTCATTGTTAATTTTAGACGGGAGTTTGTCTCTCCTGCAGTGTGGAGTCTGTAAAAAGATTCCCCGTGAGAGAGATGTATGCTCTATATACATTTCATTTATGGTGTACTTTTTCTTGAGAGAATTTCTCACATGGATGCACTATCACTCTTTCAAATTTTGTATTTAGCTCACCTGGCTATGCCAGGGTGAGCTTTTGCCATCACTTGGCGTCCGGCGTCCGTCGTCCGTCCGTCCGTCGTCCGTCGTCCGTCCGTCCGTCGTAAACTTTTCATTCAAAGATCTTCTCCTCTGAAACCACTGGGCTAATCGGAACCAAATTAGGTCACAATAGTCCTTGGGTGGTCCCCTTTAAAAAAGGTATCCAGCAGGTCCGTACCTCATCCAAGATGGCCGCCAATGGGGAACATAGTTTTAACATTGGACCCTATGGGTAAACACATTCAAAGATCTTCTCCTCAGAAACTACCTGTTCAATTATAACCAAACTTAGTCACAATGGTCCTTAGATGGTCCCTTCCAAAAAAGGTATCCGGCAGGTCTGTACCTAATCCAAGATGGCCGCCAGCGGGGAACATAGTTTTAACATTGGACCCTATGAAAAAGACATTCAAAGATCTTCTTCTCAGAAACTACCAGTCCAATTATAACCAAACTTAGTCACAATGGTCCTTAGTTGGTCCCTTCCAAAAATGATACCCAACAGGTCCGTACCTAATCCAAGATGGCCGCCAGCGGGGAACATAATTTAAACATTGGAACCTATGGAAAATACATTCAAAGATCTTCTTCTCAGAAACTACCTTTCCAATTATAACCAAACTTGATCACAATTGTCCTTAAATGGTCCCTTCCAAAAAAGGTATCCGGCAGGTCTGTACCTCATCCAAGATGGCCACCAGCGGGAACATAGTTTAAACATTGGACCCTATGGAATAAACATTCAAAGATCTTCTTCTCAGAAACTACTAGTCCAATTAGAACCGATCTAAGCCACAATGGTCCTTAGGTGGTCCCATCCAAAAAAATGTATCTGGTAGGTCCGTACCTCATTCAAGATGGCCCCATCTGGAACATAGTTTTTACATTGGCCCTATTGATTTTAAGGGGAACCTCTGCCCAAATTTTTGAATTTTTATTTGAAAAGTGGTCTGCATGTTTTAATTTCAGCACTATGTATTACTTTAATTATAAGGGGAACCCCTGCCCAAATTTTTTTTTTGAATGGTGTTCTGTTATGGGTTGTAATGGATGGTTGATCTTTCGGTTGCCATGGAAACCAAACAAGAATACTGTAATTTTAGAAAAAAAAGTATTCTGCTAAATGTTATTTTTCGTTTTTCCTATTGGAAATGCCTTTTATCTATGGCAGCCATGGTCCAGGTGAGCGATACAGGCTCTTGAGAGCCTCTTGTTTATATTTTTTGTAATTTTAAATTGCATTTCTGACCATCTGTTTATTGTGCCCACGTCTCACGATTTTATTATGCCAAGTTTTCTTACAATTGACTCGATGAGTGTCCTGTTGTTGTTTAAATGTTGTGATCGTATTTTACTAGTCTTTTAGTCGGGAAATGGATGACAGCGATTGTAAGAACACTTTGCCAGTTAAGTTTATGTTTTTTGACGATCCGCGGCATCCATGGATCAAAGGAAAAAAGACATGGATGTAACGTTGCTCAGCAATTAGCAATGAATTCCGCTCAAACCGGTGCTAGGGGCCGTCTTGAACTTGCTATGAGGTATGAGTAATGCTCATTGTTGAAGGCCTCATGGTGACTTCAAGATGAAGAACAACAATAAAAGCGTTGTTCCATCGCTTGGTTTTACCATGTGTTTGTGTAGATTTTGTCTCATTTGCATTTACTCCATATCCCTTCATTGTTAATTAAATACTAGGAAAAGAGAAAAAAAAATCGACAACAACTTACTTGTCGCCCATTAGGCAAAAATTAAAAATCAAGCGAATCATTCATAGCATATCATATGTTGTATGGACATATAATAAATATAAGTAGCATATCAAAGGTATTGAAGGCAATTTAATTGGTCTTCGATCCATATTAAAGGTTTTAGAAGCACATCATTGGTCTTTGAAACATAACATAGGTCTCATGAGCAGTTTAGTTTATCGATCAAGTTGCATATCATATGATTAACAACAGTAGTTAGTCCATACAACGACAAACATTTTAAAGAGTTCGCTAATAATTGCATTCACTACAAGAGAGTGGATCTTGAGAAGAACAAATATTCCTCCGAAACAGATAAAACATCCTATCTTTGGTCATTATAGGAACCACAGGCATATCTGAGAATAAATTATTTTTGTAATGTCACTGGTGATGATACCTGTTTTGATATTGATGAAGACATCGACAACAACAATGGTGGCAGCATTTTGTACGTTCTTTTTCAAGCTAAAACTCAGACTACACGTTTCGTCGAATATTTCATTTTTGGATTATTTAAGAATTTCCGCCTCCATCTTTTTGCTTCATTATTCCTTTGTCGATATATTTTAAATGTTGACTTTGAAAATTCGAAAGTTCAGTGCAATGGTGAAGGTTCCAGGTCTCTATGACATGCCGATAAGAAGAAATTCTTACTGAAAATAGATAGGTATGCGGCCCTGATTTCATTATCCCATATCTATATTAATTTTCATCGCTCGAATACCTAAGAAATAATGCCTAGTATACGGTGTATTGATACAAAAAGTTCTTTCTTCACACTGTTGTGTTAAAAGAATGGCGCGACATAGCGTGTGCAAACATGTCAGAGGGCGATGTCAATCCAATATGGAGGATACGGCGTGGTAGGGCTGATAATCTGAGGAAGGAAGAGCTACCACCTGTTTTTGAGATTGAAGCAGACATGGTCATGATGGTGCGAAGTATCGTCCTTGGATCATTAAAGAAACACATTCTCACAACTGTATCTAATGAGACTGTCATTGAGACATGGCATTATCTATTTAGAAAATAAAAGTTTTTGGTTTTAAAATTACAAAATTTATCTATCTCAAGTTGAAAAAGTCGTATCTCGCTCGATGCTGTTGTGGAATCTATATATCACACAAAAAAATGAAATGATATGTCTTGTAGTTTTCACAGCAGTTGCAGTGGACCAAAAAAAATGAAGATATTACAGCGAAAGGCCTTCCAAAGTAACAATAACCAGAAGAATTGCAGTTATTTATTTATTTCTGTATTTTTGGACGAAAGAATGGACATTTAAACTAGAATTTTCCCGGATATATAGCCACGGCACTTAAATATAGCAGTGGATAAAAAAATATGTTCTCTGCCGTTGCGACAATTCACGTCATTTTATATTTTTCGAGTTTTTAGAGACATTTAGTGCTTCACTCTAGTTGATAAAATTTCGATTTTAACATTCTCGCTAAAGCTCGCATTTTGAAAATCGAAATTTTACTATCTCTAGCGAAGCTTGAATTATTTTGAATACATCGGCAAACGAATACCGAAGCAAGAACGAGGAAAGGGGAAATTCTAAAATCATAAATCCAAAATCACGGCAATTCACAGCAACACGAATTGAGACAGTATGACAAAGACAAAACAAATAAACAAAAAAGATGTGGAAATTAAATAAAGATGTGGAATATGTGGTCCATTCCACCCTGAAAGAGAATCGAAATATATTTAACTAGATATCTTGATTAAATATATGAATGGAAATCACCCATTAAATATGTCGTACTCTTGAAATCACCCAAATATATTTGCTTATTCCATTTGTTTACTGTTATATAACGACTTTAACTCAATTTAAACTGTTTCAATTCACATTTTCGGTCAATAAAAGAGCATTACATGTATTTTTATTCCCTCTACTGGCTGTAGCTTTCTAAAAAAGTGAATTATGTAGTCGTCTTCAGCTTTTAAATGGACCAATGTCACTTTTGTGCACGCTTCAAGCTTAAACCAATGGAACTTGAAAACCCTGGTATGGTCAGTTCGTTTTAAAATCAAATTGTCCGTAGAATGCGCTTAGTAATATTTGTTTGTTTGCTTGATTTAGAAAATAAAAACGATTCTTATATGGAACATTCCTTTCCACCCAATTTTTTTTACGTATTCGCGAAATCACCCACATTTTTTACGAGCAGATTAGGCCCCGTGTTATTATGTAAGCATTGAAATGAAAAAATAAAAAAGGGGGGTCACCATGCTTTTTTTAAATAACTGATATCAAAATAATGAAATATTTCTAATGATCATATAGGGAAAAACAGGTATATTGTTGATTTCTTTAAATTATTCCATAGATTTCTCACTACTTTACTCGTGTGTTAGCCCTTTGAACATACTTTAAAAAAATATGAAGAAAAAAGGGGGTCACCGGTTTTGTTTTCCAAATAATTTTAAAAATGTGCATTTTCATAGTGATATCTATGTAAAATATTTTTATCAGATTATCTCCCTTTTTCAAAAATTGTCTTCCAATTTATTTAATTATCAAGTTACCATACCTCGTCTTATTAGATAAAGACGCGTGAAATCAAGTCCATGCAGGTCCTTTGCATTTTATATTATGGATATAATATAGATTGATTCATTACTAATAAAAAATATTTGCATATTTAAAAAGCAGATAACACCATAACAGGATTAATAACAAATTCAAAATGGCGGAAGACTACCGATCTACCTTAAACCGGTTTTATGACGCATCAAACCTCCCCTTCCATTGCGGTAGTGTCCGGTAGCAACTCAACATCAATTGCTATTGAAAGGTCGTAGACAGTTAAAAGAAATGATCATCCTAGTATTAAGTAAAAAAAAAATAATCGTAATTCAGAATTTGGACCGAAACTTCAAATTTTTCCACAAGGGATTGGTGTCTATATCAGAACTTTATCAAGTGATGGCCTGAGATGGAATTATTTGAAGCCGTTATTAACAAGGCCGTAACGCAATTTACCATGTCTTATGAGGAAGTCTGTGTATCAACTGTGAAACATACTCTCCGTACGTTGGAATGTAACTGTCCATATTAGGGTAAAATATTGAAAATAAGGGGGTCCGCTACTCCATTTGAAAATAAATAGGATTTCAAATAAACATGATTTTTTGTTAGAAAATTGAAAAAGATGTAATTTTTATGTAAAGAAAATTTATAGGTTGATTATCTCGTTATTGAGATTTAAGGAGGCTCACTCTCCACATTTTTAATATTGTGTCAGATTTCGGAAATCCTCTGGTTTTGTCCAGTTCAATGGCTTAAATAATTTTGCACACGGACCCCCACATTTTATTTCATGAATATGTTCTACATGTCAAATTAAGACACCAGACAAGTTTTCATAAAATTCTTGATATAACTTCTTAGCTTTTAGACAAAAAAATATGCTAATGTTAAATTGAGGGAAAACCCAGAGAAATCCATTTCCCACCAAATTTTTAATGACTTGTATCTCAGTAAAAAGCACACGGACTTATATTTTTCTTTTTACAATTTCATTAAGTCTACAATGCTTAATAAATTTAAATAGGTTTCAAGAAATCCTTGATAGAAACAACATCAAGAGTGAGCCTCCTTAAGTGATTGAAAATTTGGCGGGAAACTGAACTCCTCTGATTTTTTCTTAGGACTAATATTAACAATGTTTGACCATGAATGAATGTGACAGAATAAATAAAATTCAACGAAATTTTACAGATTGCTCACAAAGATGTATAAAATGAAATTATGGAAAAAAATTAAGGGAGTCAATGGTCAAAAAATTATAATGCTTTTAAATGGATAAAACCCAAGGATTCCGAACATCTGACAGAAATCCCAAAACATGAGGAGCGAACCTCCTTAAAATAGTTCCTTTTGTCACAAATTTTAGTACTGCAATGACCATGTTTGTCAAATTCGAGACGTAAGTACAAGAAGATGTAGAGCTAGTGGTATTTGTCTTTGCCATTATCACTTGTTCTCGCGGATATATCAGTGGGATCCATTTAACAAAAGGTGCATTAAAATAGAAAGAACATCATCATTGTATCTAAAAGTGAGTAAATGTACATGAGCAATGGCAATGGCAATTTTTTTGCATTGCAACAAGTAACAATGAAGGGATATGGAGTAAATGCAAATGAGACAAAGTCTCTACAAATACAAATACATTATCTTATTAATACTTGACTTTTTAAAAGGAAGTATGGCCCTTATTAGCAATGAATATTGTTCCTGCATGTGTGGTCATTTTTAGAATATGCTCACAAAATAGTATAAAGTGGTCTCTGGTACGTGCACGTCGGGGCAATAAATTAATATATGGAACACTTAAATTAGCAGTAATAGATATTTTGTGTCCATTTTGGCAAATTTACAGTGCTTGGAAGATGGTACTACTCGAAGGACACCGAGAACCAAAGCAAATTTTATTTTTTGTGCGAGGGTATAAACATTTGCCCTTAAAATTGAAAGTAAATTTAGTTCGGCTCTTTATGAGCCATACAATGAATTTTACAAAACCTTCTACAAAATTGCCAAAACTACATTAAAGAAGCAAGATCAGTGGCTGAATCTTTTATCTAAAATTATGAGCACGCATATAATTTGATTTTGTTATGAAAGTGTACATGACAGATGACTTGGTAAAACAGTTTTGAAGACAGACGTAGAATAACAATAAAAGCGTTGTTCCGTTGCTTGGTTTAATAATGTTTTTGTAGAGACTTTGTCGCATGTGCATTTACTCCATATCCTTTCACTGTTTTTTTTTTTAAAAAGATTCAATCTATTTACAACATTAAGGTCGAAGGAAATTGACAATTGGCCATACCTCTTTTATCTGAGGCTTTTGGCTATGACCTCAGTGTTTCCTCACGTCGAACTCGTTTTTCAACAGACCCTACGGTGACCCCTTGATGCTTTGTTTTTGGTCGTTTTAACCTGGATATGGGATGTTTTCTCCTTGACATTTACCCCATTTCCTTTCTTTTTTCATATAGCTGTTTACAATAATCAAATCATGCACCAGTTATGTCGATATGTACGATTCATAGTAATGTGTAGATATAATGTAATTAGGTAATCATCTGACATTTATACCTTACTGCATTCGTTATCTAATAAACACTTGTATTGATTGCAAAATAAACATGCCCTTTTCAGTAGAACATAATGTTTAATTGATAAAATCTTTTCAAAACTAAATTGAGATGGTTGTTGTTCAAATTTCTAAACTGGAAATCAACACTTTAGCGTAATTGAAAAACAAAACAGGAAGCCAGTTACCGCTAATATGTTAACTGGGAAACACTTGAAAATAAAGCATTTAAACTTGTTTTGCTGCTATTTAAGGTTCAAGAGAATATATATCTACCCCTTTTTGGATATATCAGGTTGTGTGGGACATAGGTACAAGTGCAAGGTTTATGGCCTTCGTTGATCAGGTCCTTCATTATGTTCATTCACTTGTGTTTGAAGCTTGCACAAGAAAATCATATTTCGTTGAGTATTTGAATTCGTGGTTTGGGGGCACCCACGAAAACCACGAAAATTGGTACCCCACGAATTAAAATGAATTCACAGTACCTAAATATGCACGGGACTTATCTATTTGTGCCTTATATGGTCTAACATAACTATTAGTTATATTAAATCTCAGGTTCAATTTATTTTGGGTATTGAATTTCCTTAAAGACTAGAGTTACTGTGGCACAGTGGGCCACGGAAAGCCCGTGTCCCCACCTCTTTTTGAATTTTCTTAAACATCTGCAAAAAATAATTCATTGGAAAACAAAATACATGCATCTCATATACAATAAGTTATAAAGCTTCTGCATAAGTTTTATAAATTCCAGTCAGTGGTTTAAAAAAAAGCTTTAAAAAAGTCCAAGACATGCAATAAATCTGAAAAAAGGAATTATTGGAAAAAATACAAAGTACACATCTATAATATGTAATTAAGGTACTGTTTTGGACTTGATCATTTTAGCTCAATGCAAATTATTTGGTGACCGCCTAGTATTAAAAACTTCAGTGGTTAAGAAGGAGTATTGGATACTAGGTGGTCACCATATTATTTGCATTGAGCTAAAATGATAATGTCTAAAACATGTCAAAATCTGAAAAAAAAAGATTTATTGGAAAACAAAATACACAGTGCACACCTGCAATATGTAATTTAGCTCCTGTATAAGTTTCATGAAATTCCAATCAGTGGTTTAGAAGGGGTAGTGGATACCACCATATAGTTTGTATTGAGCTAAAAGAGCTTAAATGACAAAATCCAAAATATGTCAAATATCTAAGAAAACAAGAGGCTCTCAAGAGCCTGTATCGCTCACCTGGGTTCTATGCAGCAATATTATTCCAAATTGATGGTCCATCTTTGGTGGTGTATGCACATAAAAATCAGAAACTTTTTATAAAATTGAATTAAAATTGTTCAAGCGGTTTCAGAGAAGATTTTTGAATGCAGTTTCCAAACTTTAAGGGCCTATGTTAATCTACGTTCCCTGTTGGTAGCTATTTAACATAAAACTTTGAAGAGGGTCACCCAAGGACTATCATATAAAAATTCTACTGAAATTGTTCAAGCAATTTCAGAGCAGAAGATCTTTTACGCATTTCCCATTGGGTCCTATGTTAAACTAAGTTTTGTCACTGGTGGCCATGTCGGAAGACGGATCAGCACCAAAGTAACAAACTTGGTCAAAATCTCACAATTTTCATTTATGCAATGTTTAAATTGAATCCATTCAGTGGTTTTCTATTATATCTTTGTATGCATTTCCCCTTAGGGTCTAATTCATTACTGGAGGCTATATTGGATGATGGATCAGCACCGAAGAAACAACACTTGGTCAGCTTCTCATAAGCATCATGTATGCAAAGTTTGGTTTTAGTCTATTCAGCAGTTCTCTAGAAGAAGATCTTCTGTTAAATTAAGTTCACAGCTGGTGACACTTTGTCAGCACCTGACAGGCATCATTCATGCCATGTTTGATTTAAATCCATTCAGCAGTTCTCTAGAAGATCTTTGTGCGCATTTCCCATAGGGTCAAATGCTGTGGGTCATTTACGATGACGGATCTGCACCTAAGTAAAAATACTTAGTCAGCATCTCATAAGCATTATCAATGCCAAGTATGGGTTAAAGCAATTCAGTGGCTCTTAAAAGGAGTTCTTTGTATGCATTTTACAATTGGGTCTAATGTTAAAATTTAGTTCCCAGCTGGCGGCCATGTTGGATGACGGATCGGCACCAAAGTAGTAACACTTGGTCAGCACCTCATAAGCATCATTCATGCCAAGTTTGGTTCAAATCCATTCATTTGTTCTCAAGAGGAAGTTCTTTGTATGCATTTTCCGATAGGGTCCAATGTTGAAATTAAGATCCCCGTTGGCGGCCATGTTAGATGACGGATTGGCACCAAAGTAACAACACTTGGTCAACACCCCATCAGCAACATTCATGCAAAGTTTGGTTCAAATCCATCTGCTGGTTCTCAAGAAGTTCTTTGCATGAATTTTCCCATTAGGTCAAATAGTTAACTAAGTTCTCCGCTGGCGGCCATCTTGGAAGAGGTCGGAAAACTTGAATGTGTTCAATAAAATGTAGTCCTTTACATGCTGAACATTTTTGCAATTTAAACTTGACCTCTATCTGAAAGCGTTTTTGAAATATAGGACAAAAAGTAAAAAATCACGAAAAATTTGACAAATAAAGGGCCACAACTCATATATAGGTACTTGGATTTTCTTCAAAATATCCATTTGGGTAGATCCTAACATGCTGAACATTTTTGCAATTTAAACTTAACCTCTATCTGTTACAGTTTTTTTATTAAAAAATAAAAAACATCAACATTTTGAAAATTTTACGGAAAAAGGGCAATAACTCTTAGACGGGTCATCAGATTTTCTTAAAAATTTCAGCATGGGTAGATCTTCTCATACTCATTTTTTTATTCCGGCAGATTTATGATATCTGTAACGGATTTTGAGTTATTTACCAAAAACTGTAATTTACCCCTATGTTCTATTTTTAGTAACGGCAGCCATGTTGTTTGACCTAAGACATACAAAATAACAAATTTGAAATTAGATACCTAGTGATGATTCAGTAATAGTTTGGTTCCATTTGATCCAGTGGTTTTAGAGGAGAAGATTTTTGAAAGTGAGCTAACGACGGACGGACGGACGGACGACGGACACCAAGTGATGGCAATAGCTCACCATGGCATAGCCAGGTGAGCTAAAAAAGCGAATTCCTGGAAAACATAACGCGTAGTGCACAATAATATGTAATCAAGCTCCTGCATGAGTTTCGGTTTCATGATATTCCAATCAGTGGTTTAGGAAGAGTAAAAGATACCAGGTGGTCACCATATCGTTTGCATTGAGCTAAATAACAAATACCGAAGTTACTGTAAATTTAATTTCTGCATATGCGCATTTCGACAACTTATGTCTCTTCAGTGCAGATAAAATCTAAACGTTTGGAAGACCATATACTCAAAGATATTTAAAAACTGATAGAGAACAAAAAACCAATATGATCTAAATGTAAGCCAAAATTAGCTAAGGACAGAGCTATGCATGAGGGAGATACTCCTTAGTTTTCAACAAAATTTACAAAACTTTTGATATTGTACGGTTCCAAAAATAATCGGCTTTCGGGTCAGCACCGAAGTACTGACTACTGGGCTGGTGAATACCCTCGGGGACTAACAGTCCACCAGCAGTGGCATCGACCCAGTGGTAACAAATAACAAATACCGAAGTTACTGTAAATTTAATTTCTGCATATGCGCATTTCGACAACTTATGTCTCTTCAGTGCAGATAAAATCTAAACGTTTGGAAGACCATATACTCAAAGATATTTAAAAACTGATAGAGAACAAAAAACCAATATGACGAAGTCCAAAATATTTCAAAAATTGGGAAAAAGAATTTTTCGAAAGCAAAAAAACATGTACACATATTCAATATGTTATTAAGCTTCTTCATACGTTTTTATGGAATTCCAATGGTGGGCTTAGGAGTAGTAGTACATACCAGCTTTTAGGTACAGAAAGACGGACAGACGGACGGAAGGAAGGACGTACACCAGCTTTTAGGTACAGAAATACAGACGGACGGAAGGAGGTCGGACACCATGAACACTAGGAATTGAACATTATTGAAACGCAATAAACTAAGTACATATTAACCCTATGCACCTGTTTATGCATGAGTTTACGTGATAAAATCTGATTCTTTCGAGTTATATTCAGATTAAATTTCAATATTTTTCTTAAGAATAGCTTAAAACATGATTTATATACTAGTAATTCATTAGAATGAAAATTAATTAAATGTTATGTTGGCTGATTTCCCATAAATTCAGAAAACCTCACCGAACCAAACAGCTTCCGATTTGCATACATTTATCAGCTCTGTAATGTTAGCACGAAATTAGCTATTGATGTAATGACACTGAAGATCCATACCTTTGTTCCATCACTAACGATAACGTTAATCGTTTCCCTTTTTAGCAGCAATATACCTACATCTTTTGCGTATTTAGTGTATATTTCACAGCTGATTCGTTACTGTCGCGAATGTAATTTGTAAAGTGATTCTTTGAATAGAGAAAAAAAACACAAAAGCTGCAACTACATAGATTTTATGGCTATGTTGCTTACATCCCTCAAGAAGCCCGTCTTATAACTTCATTGAAAGATGTGATGTGTCCGAATCTGATATTTTCACGTCTTCCTTGATTTGACCATAACGATTTTGACTTTATCTTACATTGAATCACTGACAGATACTTAAAGGATGCTGTCGACAGAGTAGGGCACGCTTACCTTTCCGGAGCAACGGATGTCACTTTCGGTTTTATGGGAGTTCACACTCCGTGCACCCCCCTAACTTGTGAACCCCAACCACATTTTAAATTCTGCTAACATCCCCTCTCCTCTTCAAAATAAAACATGTTAACATTAGCATAACCAGCACGCGATGTTGGAACAGGCCCGTTTTTTAGACCAACCCATCAAAATTAGGGAAAATTTTATTTTTGACAAAAGTTTTTCATTCAATTGCTTCAAATTGTTGATTGACACCCGTCAGTTATGAAAATAAACAGCTGCGCCAAGAGCGCTTGATACGCCCGTCCCCACTTTAAAGCAAACTGATTAAATGATTCTTGAAATTAAAAACTCCATATGAACAAACATGACAAGGGACTTCCGATATATATCAATTATTTCATCTGATGTTAAACAGTCAAAAATGTATATTGTTTTAGGGGTAGTGATGTCTTGAAATAAAAGAATATCGATGTGTAGACAGAAATTGCAATTTCATACTTGTTTGAAATAATCAAAGTACTATAACTGTGGAACGAAAACTCCATCGACAAAATAAAACGATAGGGAGCTTCCTCTCATCATACCCAACAATCCTGCAAAGTTTCAAGAAAAATGATCAAAGTGTTCTCTAGTTAGAGTACGACATGTGGACGAAAATTGCAATTTCAAGCTTTTTTCAAATAATCAAAGTCCCATAACTCTGGAACGAAAAATCCGACGACAAAATAAAACAATAGGGAGCTTTCTCTCGTCATATCCAACAATTCTGCAGAGTTTCAAGAAAAATGATCAAAGCATTCTCTAGTTAGAGTACGACATGTGGACAAAAATTGCAATTTCAAGCTTTTTTCAAATAATCAAAGTCCCATAACTCTGTAACGAAAAATCCGACGACAAAATAAAACTATAGGGAGCTTTCTCTCGTCATACCCAACAATCCTGCAAAGTTTCAAGAAAAATGATCAAAGCATTTTCTAGATAGAGTACGACATGTGGACGAAAATTGCAATCTCATGCTTTTTTCAAATAATCAAAGTCCCATAACTCTGGAACGAAAAATCCGACGACAAAATAAAACGATAGGGAGCTTTCTTCCGTCATACCCAACAATCCTGCAAAGTTTCAAGAAAAATGTTCGGAGCGTTCTCTAGTTAGAGTACGACGTGTGGACGGACGGACGGACAGACGGACGGACGGACACCGGTATACCATAATATGTCCCGTCAAAGACGGGCGTATAAAAAATGGTAGAAAATGATAGCCTATGGTATAAGCTTTACAAATATCCCATTAAAGTACCATTTCTAAACCCAATACGTTATAAAAATTGAAAAACCTTATCCCTGCCCTTCAAAATGATGACGTAAATTTTAAGATTTTTCTCGATAATGGGCTATAGAATCCAGTGTGCTTTTCATTTCATAATTATTGCAAATTTGTTTTAGTTTTTTAATGTCCTTTCTTTAAAAAAACGTTAACATGATGTTAATATGTTTAAATAGCCTAACTATCACTTTTAAATAGACAAATAAAACATTTGTTTTCAAAATAGTTTTGTCCTTCTTTTTCCTCATCTAATATATGAGAAGTTCAAATTCTTGTAAAAGTGGTTATTAAATGAAAATACATGATATCTTCTTTACAGCTAGTACAAATTATAGCTATGTTGAAGTAATTTTATTAACTTTCTTCATCCATAAAACTTATCCTTACCCTTACAAATTTACTCCAAAATTGTCAATTTTTTTACTATGTTCGCATAAAAATAACTAAACCACGCAAAATGTGTGTTGTATATGACGATGTTGCATGAATTATATCGATTCATGATCATAGTTGCCAACCTCCGACATTGAAAAATCATGTCATGACATGATATACCAAACAGCGTGTGAAAACGCGTGACGTACTTTTGGATTATTGTACAAAATTTATATACATTAAGTAAAACCCAATTTACCAATATAAACTCCCATTGTTTTCAACATTTGCCTATTTTGTTGATTTTAGAACAACCTGACTAGGGACATATTAAAAACAATTACAAGTCTTGTTGAATTTACAAGAAAATAAGGCAAAAAGTAAGCAAAGATTTTCTTAGCCTGGTCCTTGATGATCCCATGGCCATCATTTAACAAATTTTTGTAGCTGGCAAGGAGGAAATGGAATGGAACCTATCTTGACAGATTAGGAGTTCCAACTGAGCCCGAGCTTTTGTATATCAGACTAGATCACTTTCTGTAAATGATCCAACAATATAAATGTGTAAACTGCATAGCCCCCTACTCTTTGACTTTAAGTTTATTTATTAAACTCGGACTCCCAAATTTTGTTTTGGTATCACTGATCCGGTATAAAATTTCGTTTTCTCTTTGCACTCGTGTCTTTAGTCGGCGTTACCAGCCAAGAAATTTATTGAAACGATTCCAAATCAGTTGTTTCTGCGAATCGAAGTTTTGCAATTTACTGTACGGTCATGAAAAGTCCGAAGAATCGCGAGAATCGATAGCGCCAATAACCAAAAACATAAACAACGTGTGTGGAAAAGTCCAGAGAATCACGAAATACGCGATATCGCTAATAACCAAAAACGTAAACAACAAAAAGCGTGTAATGGCGTGTGAAGTTCTGAAAAGCGTGTACACGCCGTGTGACAAAATCTACGCAAGTAAACCGTTGAAAAAGTGTGTGTAACACGCGAAAATCATGTGAGTTGGCAACTATGTTCATGATTTGGTATTTTAACTGCCATTTGTCGACTTAAACTCAATATTGTGCCCGAAATTGATGAAAAATGGGAATTTTTTGTCCAAAATTCATTGTTAAATCGTTATATTTGTCAAATATGGATCTTATATATACAGATATACATATATACAATTAATTGTTCTTAACGATGCAATAGTTGTCTAAAAATATTGCTTAGAAAACAAGGAGTGCTTTATGCGACTCAAAATACCGAAATCTTACCCCTACCCCAACAAATATTCCCTAAAATTGTCAATTTCGTATCTAAATTCGCCAAATAATAACCAGAAAACGCAAAATCTACGTTGTATATAGCAATGTTGCATGAATTTTGTCATGATTTGGTATTTTAAATCCCACTTGTCGGCTTAAACTGAATATTTTGTGCGAAATTGATGAAAAATAGGCAGTTTCTAAAACTCACTGTAAAAATCGTTGAATGTGGCAAATCTGGAGAATTTATCTGCAGACATGCCGATTGATTGTTCTAAAAACCAAGATACCGAATTTACTGTGAATTTAGTTTCTGCATATGCGCATTTCGACAACTTATGTCTAACCGATACATAAGTTATATTAAGACCCTGTTAAGAAAAGCAAGGGATGTTCAATGTGACTCTAAATACAGAAAACTTCACCCCTATCCTAAAAAAATTAAACTTAAAATCCCAAATTTTGCAAGTCTTTACATATATATGAACAAAACATACTAATGTTTTACTTTCTTCCAAAAAGATGCATTACACATATTGAAATATGCATTTAAACGCCAATTAAGGGTAAATATGAATATTTTGTCCGATTTCAGAATTTTTCCAAAATTCAAAGTTGAATTGTTGAATTTGTCAACTATGAAGCGTATATCTGCCAAATTTTAATTAAGTTGTTCTCCCCATACTTTGGCCATCTTTATGCACAAGAAGCATCAGGGAGGTCTTAAATACGGAAATTTCTATCCCATACGCACAAAAATTGTAGGCAATGTATTATAATTAAAAGAAATGTAGAACCCATTAACTCATTACACTTTAAGTACTTAAACCAGTGCGATTTCTTATTTTCTTACCGCGAAATGTCCGTTTATTATACCATTAGAAGACTATTCGGTGGTGAGACTGAAACTCAGGCCTGAAAAATGTGCCTGAAACACTGATACAAATTTTTAAACAGATAGTGCTAAATACTTACTTTAACATATTTTCAAAAAACAGGATAATTTTATTTTTGTATATATCTATTTAGTCTCTGGTCAATATCTGCAACACAAAGACATATTTGTTATATAATCGCAAAAATATATCAAGTTCTAGAATCCGAAAACTTCTGTTATCAAAATCTGTTTGTTTACACTTATAATGACGAATATAAAAGATTAATTGCAATTATTTTGTAGCTTTATAAGTTAAAACATATAATATAACAGTTTGTATGAATTGTTGAACTTGCTATTGCTCTCTTCACATAAAAAGATCAGTATTATATTTTTGGGTAACAATTAAGATATGATTTTATATAGAATAATATTTAAATGATAAAATATCTACTGAACTTTACAAAATAATCATGATTAATCATGATTAATGAGAGATTTATTTTCGCGTTCCGGTTGTGAAATGATAAAAAAACAACAACAACAAAAAAACCAAAAAAAAAACCAAACAAACAAACAAACAAACAAACAAAAACAAACAAAAACCCCCCAAAAAACAACTTAAAATACGAAAATTCCGATTTTCCATGTCTTATGTACTTTGATGTAGTCAACAAAACCACGAAACAATTTCATATTTAACTGCTGATAAACTGCGCGCATGTCTTTGTGTATTTTGGTATTTGAAAATGATATGATATTTTACCTTTACACAATGTTTTAGGTGGCTCTGGTGTCTAAAACTGCGCATCCATCTTGCGCATGTGATAAAATTTGGAATTAACCATTAAAATGTTGTAAAAATGATTTTGTATAGTCCATTGATAATAAATCAAATAAGCAACATTTATGCTGCGAGTGTGCAAAATATGTTGCATTTTTTAAAAACTCTTATTTTATTAAGGGGAGATAATTCTAAAGAAATAATAAGGGGAAAATCATATCTTCATGATTTTTTTCAAAAATATGATCGGTGACCCCATTTTTTATTTCATTTTTCCAAAGTTATTTCGTTAACAATACTACATTTTCAACAAAATCTGTCGTTTTATTCATATAAAAAATTATAGAATAGTATTTTCTCCATCTATTGACTATATTAAAAAAAGCTCAAAATATTGCTATTTTCGGAAGCTTCTCCCGGAAAAACTAGTTCGATGACCTATTGATTTTAACTAAAATTTTGAAGTGCATTTCATAAACTTTCTTTCACAGAAAAATAAGAAAAATCTATCATTTTGTTTTAAGTCACCGAACTACCTTAAGCTTTTCGCAAAGCTGAATAAAATAAAATAAATTGTTTTGAATATTTGTGGGAAGGGGTAATATGTTTGCAATTTATGAGACTGTAGTTAGTGTAAAATGTTTACAAGCTTACTTTCTAATAGCTTAGATATATTGAAACGATATTTTATCAACCTTTCAAGTTATACATCAATTTCATGAAGTATTTACATCTCCAAGACAAAAATCTGAAAAACGGAAAGTTCCCGTTTTGCATATAATTTCGAGCAAAAAGGCCAAACAAAGACCACTTAAAAAGTTAAAATCCATTGAAATGGTCTTCTACATAACACCTTTAGTGAAATGCACACAAGAATTCGCATTTAACATTATCCTTTTATACGACAGCAAAACATTTGAGGTCGTATAATGGTATGTCGCTGTCGTCGTCGTTGTCGTAAAGCGTCGTCGTCGTCTGTAGACACTTTCCTTTTTGGTCAATAACTTAAGTTCCAGGTGACCAATCCTTATGAAATTTTATCAGGGTGTTTCTTTACACAAAAGGAAGGCTTGGGTTGGTTTTGGTTATTTTGCCCCTCCCGTTTCTAAAATAAAAAGACCAAAAAGGGCAAAACTGGGTGTTTTCACATATTTGGTTGTAGAATATTTATAATTTATTGGATTATGACGGGGTTTATTTCAGTGTTAATTTCCTTCCAAGTGTATGTCAACGGATTCAACGTGGCATGTACCGTTCACGAGATAAATGGGTCAAAAAGGGGCGATTTTCAAAAATTTCATTTTTTAAATTTTTTGTCCGATTTTGATGCAGTTTTTTGCAATGGATTTCTTTTGAAAATAAACTTAGAGCTGCACCATCAGATTTTTGACAACTTGTTTCTATTCTGAGCTATGAGGGGCCGAATAGGGACAACATTGCAAATTTGCAGAATACATAGAATATTTATTTTTCGTCGGATTTCGATGGAATTTTTTTCTTTGGATTCATTTTGATATAAGCTTTCTGTAAATGTTGATGGATTCGGCATAGCTCTTACTGCTTCCGAGCTACAAGGGGTCAAAGTGGCCAAGTGGCAATTTTTCAAAATAAGTGAAATCTTTATTTTTCATCAGATTTTATTTGTTTGTTTGTTTGGTTTTGTTTGTTTGTTTTTTGTTTTGTTTTGTTTTAGAGTCCTCTTTTTGTAAGCTTTTGGTAGTATGTCAAAAGATTTTGCGAAGCTCTTAACGTTTCTTAGCTATGAGGGGTCAAAGTGCCTGAAATTGCAATTTTTAAAATATGTAAAATCTTTTATTTTTTATTGGATTTTAATGGGGTTCCTTTCTTCTTATCCTCTTATCGTATAGTTAAAGTAGTATGTTGACCAATTTGACATACATCTTACCATTTCCGATATCTATATAAGGAATTAGCAGGGCTAATTTTTTTCTCTAGTTTGTGTGCAGCTAATTACTTGGTCAACCTCTTTTGTGTGTCCATTTAATTACTGTATCAAGCTCTTTACTGTGTCCTCATTCATTTTGATTTCGAATAACACATTTCAGTGTTCTACATGCTGTGGTCGTATCAGGCTGCGCTCAGCGTAGCCCTTTATTATCATTTCGAGCCTTAATATTTCAGATTTTCCCTTAATTTTAAAAGGAAGGGGTGCTAATTTTGAATTTGTGAACCTAAAATACATCTGAAACCAAATTTTTGCGGACAATATGTTGTTAACTTGTCATATATTATTTTTATAATGGCAATTATTAGATTTATATTCAAATTTTTATGGGCCTTGGTGGCAGAGTGGTTAAGGTAGTTCTACTACCTATACAACTATTGTAGTCTACTACCAATACGGTGTGAGTTCGCCGTAAGTGATAAGGTATGGCAGTTACCTGTGAAATGTCGGTGGTACTCCGGCTTCCTCCCCCCACTAAAACTGACCGTCATGAAATAGCTGAAATACTGCTGAGAGTTCCAACAACCTTAATGATATGTTGCTTATCTGATGAAGTTGTTCACCTGGTACTTGGAATTTTAAGTTAACATATCCAAGAAGTTGCCGAGCCAAAGTAGCTCATTTGTGGATTTGGTTTGTTTAACCACCAACTTCATCAAAATTGAAAGTCATTTTTCGACAACACTTGCCGCATAAGTTGCTCTTCCAATCTAGTTGTGCCCCTGATATTTTACAGAATTGCGAGGTTCCCCGAGTCAATATACGGGGTTCTCCATAGGCAGTTATAGCCGGCTGCTGACCACCTGTCAAATTTGAAAGCCGGTCGTCAAAGTCAGAAAATTTACTGATCCTCATTTAGTCCATGGGCTGGAATAACCCCCCTTGCACCCCCACTTCCCAACCCCACCCATTTTTTTAAGTCAGCATACATCCCCTCTTTAAAATAAATCATGTTAACACGAGCATAACCTGCACGCACTGGTGGAACAGGACCTATTTTTAGACCCACCTACCGAAATTTTGGAAAATTTCGTTTTTCGTTCAAGTTCTTCTTTCAGTTGCTTCAAAATGTTGACCAAATGCTTCCCAGTTATAAAAACGATGTATCAAATGATTGCTTATTGTATGAGCTTTACAAAGAACCCAAATTTTTACAATTTCTATCCAAAGTGCCATTAAACGTACCCCTACCCCTATGAAATATTGAGGAAAATTTAGATATTTTCATTGAAATTGCGTAAGTTTGATGGTCTAAAGAACCCCCGAAGTACATCTCGATTCCCGATTCTGAAAATTGTTTTTAGTTTTTCAATCTATTTCCTTGAATATAAAACATGTTAACATAATGTTAACATATTTTTAATGACCAAAGTTTTATTTTCAAATAGACCAAATAAATAGATCTTTGAATATTTCCGATTTTGATTAAGTTACCCCTACCCCAACCAATTTTCCTTAAAATTGTCAATTTTTTGTCTATGTTCGATACAAATTAACTCAAACACGCAAAATGTGTGTTGTATATGACAATGTTTCATAAATTATACCATGATTTCGTATTTTAACAGCCATTGGTTGCTTTAAACTCAATATTTTGCCTGAAATTTATGAAAAATGTGAATTTGCAACATTTCAGATTTTGCCAAAGTTCACTGTTAACCCGTTATATATGGCAAATCTGGATGATATATCTGCAGATATGCCAATTAATTGTTCTAAGCAATACATTTGTTGTCTTAAAACACTGTTTAGAAAAACAAGGACTGTTTATTGTGACTCTAAATACGGAAAAAATTACCCCTACCCCAACAAATTTTCCCTATAATAGTCAATTTTCTTACTATATTCACATCAAAATAACCAAAACACACAAAATCTGCATTGCATATACCAATGTTGCATAATTTTTTTTTCAAGATTTGTCATTTTAAGTCTCATCTTAAACTCAATATTTTGTACAGAATTGATGAAAAATGAGAATTTTCAGCATTTCAGATTTGTCCAAAATTCACTTTTAAATAGGTTTATGTTGCAAATCTGGAGGATTTATATGCAGATATGCCAAATCATTGTTCTAACCGATATATAAGTTCTGTTAAACAATGTTTAGAAGAACAAGGAGTGTTCATTGTGACTCTATATACCGAAAATTTTACCCCTACCCCAAGAAAATGGTGCTTAAAAATCCTCAGAATATGTATGTCTGTACATTTATATCAACAAAACATACTAATATTTTACTTTCTTCTTAAAAAAAAATGCATTTTATATATCGCAATATGCAATTTTAACGCCAAATATGGGTAAAATTGTATATTTTGGGCGATTTTCGTGAAAAATGGGATTTTTCAGCATTTCGGATTTTGATTTTTGAAGTTGAATTGTTGTATAACTGCCCATAAACCACACACATGATCTTATTTGTGATATATTGGAGTCTCTGTGTATTTTGGTGTTTGAAATGATATGTTATTGGACCTTTATACAATGTTTAAGCTTTTGAAGCTGAATAAAATGAAATAAATTGTGTTGAATAATTGTGGTAAGGGGTTATATATTTGTAATTTATGAGACTGTAGTTATTCTAAAATGTTTAAAAACATATTTACTTATGACTTAGATATATTGAAAGGATATCTAATCAACATTTTCAAGTTACATATCAATTTCATGAAGTATTTGCATCTCAAAGTCAAAACAACAGAAATTCTGAAAAACGGAAAATTCCCATTTTGCATACAATTTCGAGCAAAAGAGTCAAAAAGGCACCTCTTGAAAATTTAAATCTACTTAAATGATCTTCTGCATGTCAGCTTTAGTGAAATAAACACTTGAATTCCAATAAAACATTATTCTTTAATCATTCAGAGCCTGAATATTTCATATTTTCCCTTAATTTTTAGGGGGAGGGGTGCTAATTTTGACATTTCTGAACCTACAATACGTCTGAAACTAAAATGTTTGCACACGATTTGTTGCTTACATATCACAAATCATTATTACAACGGCAATTATTAAATATATATTCAAATTTTTACGACCATAAAGTCAGAAAGTCGAAATTGTGAAAAAATCGAAAATTCCGAAAAATTCCCGTTTTTCAAAAATTTTTTACCGAAAATCAAAAATTTATGGACTTTAATGGTTTTATTTTCCAACATTGTATCACAACTGATAAGTAAGGCATAAAAACTAGATCAAATGAAGAGGGTTGTTTATCTGAAAGGAATTGACAGCCTAAAATTGTCATTTTTGCTATTTTTTACAGGGGGAGGGGTACATTTTTTGTATCCCCAGGTCATAAAAATGGCGTAAAGTGCCCAAACTTGAGTTCATTGTAAAGTATATTAAATTAGCTTTAATTTGGTACCAAATTTCAATACATATTAAAATAATTATGGAGCTTAAAAGATGAAACTTAGGTTAAAACGAAAATACAAGAGTTTTTCGTGGTGTACTTTAAAAGTGGCCCTATACTGTCCATGCGTGCAGGTTATGTTCGTGTTGACATGTGTTATTATGAAGAGGGGATATAGGAGGACTGAAAAAAATCGGTCTAGATGGGAAGTGGGGGGGGGATGCACAGAAAGTGATTTCAGCCCATGGCCTAATTCATATGGTGCTTGATTCTTGCCAATGATTCAAAGGGTCAGACCATAGCCTTTATTTACATTTCCGGTTGTCGTCGTCAGTTTGCTTACCTATGCATGTGGTCAAATCGATATGTGACATGTTCTGACCCATTAAGGAATATAAAACATCCCATTACATTTATGACAGAGACTGTGCTATTTTATGTATTATTTACACCACGTTTCTTACAAATTAATATATTTAAACAAACGTGCTGTGCGAGTAAGAACGTGGTATAAAAGTCTTTGTAACATAATAGGACAAATTTCCTTCGACCGTTTTATGGATTAATCATGCTTATTTTGAGCGTTGTGAAAAACTATGGTTTAACATGAGACATTGCAAGTTAAACCATAAAATTTAAACCCATTTAAATGCATTGAAAATGGCGGAGTCTTAGCCATGCTAGCCGTGGTATAACCTTCAAATATTGATTACGCTCCGTCCACTTCCTATTGATCTCCGCCTCTTTGATGAAAGCAAATGAACACAGGTTAACTTAATTTAAGGTTATAACGATAGTTCTATAGAATTAACATTTTACTTCACCTGTTTCAACAGCGACAATCAGACATGTATTTTTTCAATAAAATGACCACAAAATGACATTTCTTCAATAACGAACGATGTTTTGCTTTCGACTTGTGATCTCTTTTTTTATATGCATGTGCATTATTTTTTCCGTTTAAATTGTGGCATTTTCTTTCAATTCTGTTGTTTAACAGTTCATCTTTCTTATGGCATTTTAAACTAGAGGTACTGTAGCCACAAAAAAATATCCCCACTTCCCATTTGTGTAGAAGATCCCCAATATAATTTGTCACAAAAATAGTTGTAATTGCACAATTCCATTGTGTACTAAAATTTTGTAAAATTTGCATAAAAAGATCTCGAAAATTAACTAAGCCGGTAAACAGGAAGAAGATATCCGCCAATCCTGAAATATCTACTTGCGGTAAAGGACATCATTCTTAACTAGCTTACAAAATTTCAAATTGCAGTGATGAGTAGTTACTGAGAAAACTGTCACGCAAAGTTTCTATGATTGAAAAAAGATCTCGAAAATTAACTAAGTTGGTAAACAGGAAGCAGATGTACGGCAATCCTGAAATCGTTACTTGCGGTAAAGGACATCATTCTTAACTTTCTTACAAAATTTCAAATTGCAGTGATGAGTAGTTAGGCAATATCAAGTTAATTTGTAGATTCTCATCCACCTGTACCAAAAAATCTGGGGTGGTGGGAGGCTTTTATTTTTTATTTTTTACTGATTTTCACTAAAATTGATAGGAATTTAAAGAAAATTTCTGTATAATTGAAAATAAAAAAAAAAATTGAGCTTATAAAAAATGGGGCGGGTGGGGATGAGAATCTATAAATTAATTTGATATGGCCTTACTGAGAAAACTGTCACACAAAGTTTCTATGATTGACAAAAGATCTCGAAAATTAAGTAAGTTGGTAAGCAGGAAGTAGATGTTCGGCAATCCTGAAATCGCTACTTGCGGTAAAGGACATCCTTTTCAATTGCATGCAAAATTTCAAGTTGCAGTTATGAGTAGTTACTGAGAAAAATGTTACGAAAAGTTTCTACGATTTAAAAAGATCTCGAAAATTAACGAAGTCGGTAAACAGAAAGTAGATGTCCGACAATCTTGAAATCGCTACTTGCGGTAAAGAACGTCATTTTAAACTTGCATACAACATTTCGAATTGCAGTGATGAGCAGATACTGAGAAAACTGTTCCGAAAAGTTTCTACGATTGACAAAAGATCTCGAAAATTAACTAAGTCGGATAAACAGGAAGTTGATGTCCAGCAATCCTGAAATTGCAACTTGAAGTATAGTATAGAACATCATTCTCAACTTGCATGCAAAATTTCAAGTTGCAGTGATGAGTAGTTACTGAGAAAACTGTTAGAAAAATTGTTTGCTATCCCAGACAGACACACGGACAGAGTGATTCCTATATACCCCCTGAACTTCGTTCGTGGGGGTATAAAAAGGGGGTCCAAAAGTGATCCAGAAGAAGCGCAAATCCGTGATGTTTCCATTTTTTGTGAATTTTTGTTCAAATTCCATACGAAATAAAAAATACCAATAAGTAAAACCCGGAACCCCTTCCCCTGGATCCGCTTATGAAATATATGTGTTAGGCACGGGCCATTTGATTTTCAAGAGAGGGCTGGGATTTAAAAAAAATCTGGTCCCGATTTTTGCTAAAAAAAAATACTCTGACAAGCGCCTGGGTTGAAAAAAATCTGTCCCTCACCCTGTCGGTAAAAAAAAGCCTTGCTTCAATTTTCCTAGCATAGTGTATATGGGGTAAAAAATTTCCGGCTCTGGTGAAAATTCCAGCCCCCCCCCCCCAAAAAAAAATCAAATCATCCATGCTTTAAAAAAGCAAAGCTCAAGTACGAATATCCGATCATGTACTTAAATCCCATTCTCCTTCTCGGTGCACCTTAAGCTTGAAAAACTAGAGCATGTCGAAACTGGCGTTGTCGGAAGGGCCCCGCAATTTCGATCCTGAAATTCCATGCAAAAGTAAAATTGAGGTAAGTGTGGATTCACATTCTGTTTGACACAAATGTGTTGATACAGTAATTTGCTGGATACAGTGAATTCTTGAATTTTTACCAAACCATGTCATTTTTCAGCTTCAGACTTAATATCAAATCATTCCAAGTTGATAAAAGTCTAAAAATCTTATGAAGATAATTTGGTTTATAGTAAAAAAGTAAAAGTATTGGCAAACAGGAAGTGGTTGATCGACAAATTTGAAAAACCACAACTCATCATTTCAAAGCTTCAAACCAAATTTCCAATCATTCCCTCCAGTAGAAGCCAAGAAATCTGTGACCCGAAATTTAGTTTTTAGTAAAAATTCAAAGTCTCAGCAAACAGGAAGTGGATGTCCGACAAACTTGAAAATTG
>MJUU01059698.1:148027-176231 GCA_002080025.1 Modiolus philippinarum | reverse complement strand
GAGAAATATGGTTTGGTACCCGGAGATGAAACCTACCCGGAACAACGACAATCCAAGTCGCATACAATGTCGCCTAACCATCCTGGTTATGGGGAGGCGAAGTCGCAGAAAACATCACCTAACCATCCTGGTTATGGGGAGGTGAAATCGAAATCCTGGTCACCTGACGCAGGCAACGCTAAGCCCTGGTTAAGTGAGATGGAGAACCCGTTGAATCCTGGTCAACAAGTGGTGATGGCTGCTACCGCCGACCGTGGTGCTTCCATGGTGCCCGATGAAACAACGGACAAACCACAGAAGAAACACCAGACGTCGACAACTGGTGTAACCGGACATGGTACAACGACAGTACATGGTACAACGACTGGTGGTAATCCTGGTCAGGCTAGGAAAGCTGCTTCCCTATATCCTAGCCTGATGAAGGAACTACAGGATCAAGGCAGTCAATAACCTTGATCACCTCAACGACACACAAGGAATGGAATAATGGTATAATGGTATCCTTGGTGACGGCCAACCCTGTAACGTGACGTTACGGGGCCCCAACGACCTAGATGTATATATTCATGGATGTTATGCTTTGTGAATACGCTTGTGTTATTATTTGAACTGACTTGGTGTATAAAATGATGACGTAATGTGAAATGATTTAATGCTGAACATTGACTAGTTAATTTGGTGCCGACTATATGATTTCGACATGGAAGAAACTCTTATGGAAAATGATGGACAATTGCGTGTACGAACAGTTGCATGTGATCGTACAGTTTTCTCGCATGCCCAAATCGCGTCGGTGTTAATGTTAATGCATGTAAATATTGTATTTCCCCTTTTAATAATTTGGTGCCTTTTAATGCATGAGATTTTATTTATTTAATGTGGCACCGTGTATGTAAATATATTATGATAATGCATGCTCTTTGTTACCTTGATACCGGCTAAGCTTGATGCATGTGATTATTTTAAACTTTATACATATGGTACAAGGTATGTAGGGAACTGATTGTAACATGAGCATTCTGGAGTATCATAGCCACTAAAGATATAAAACCTTCAATTCTGGTCAATTAAGAAATCTAAAAGAGAAAGTGTAAACTCAAAAGAATACATGTATAAAAATATACATACATCCTGGTCATTTTATATCCTAGTCAGAAAAGATACTGTAGATAATAAGTCACCAGTTAAAAGGTGGGATAGTAATAATAATCTGACCAAGGATACACCAAGACTGTGGTTGCTCAAAAGAAAAAGAAAAGAAATAACAACAAGAGCTCTGGTTGCGGGTGTAAGATAACCCCGGTCCCAGGGTGGGGATAGTCTGGACCGACACCCCAAACGTACCGACCTGGCGCCAGAAGACAAGAAGTTGAAGTAGAGAGAGAGAACGGTGGGCGGGACCGCCGTACTTTGAACAAAACATCGTCGGGGGGCTCCGCGAGAAGAAAAGAGAAAAGAAAAGAACTTGTATAATTTGGCGCTGGGAAGGACAAATGAACATGAAAAAGAAAGCATCCCTGGTCACTCGATCGGCCTATGGGTGAAGCTGTCGATGTTTTTAATAAAGCATACTTGAGAGCTTCAATGGGAAAAGGACGATTGTAAAGGGATGGCCGTGGTGACCAGTGATAAGATGTAATCATAATCTTGGTGTTACATATTTAGGGGGGAATCAATGATGGAATATAATATTATGAATATATAAACTATTAGTGACTATGATACGAAGGACTCATGGTTCATTTGTACTTAATTGTACTTATTTAACATTTCAATGTATTGTAGACGCAGTTAGGGATACTGGTTAGAACAGGGTTACGCAAGCCTAAACAAGGCTGCACAAGACTTTCGATCACGGGATAAACTTTTATAGATACAAAACTATAAAAGTTATAAAGTTTCTATAATAGTTATAATAACAGGTGTTCGTGTAAACATGTTCTAATCAGGTACTTGTAAACTGTCAATCATGTTGCGTGCCTTTGACAACTATATTATGTTTTTGGAAACAATGTACATTTTGATTGACAAGTGATTGACAGTTGACGTTCAAATTAGGAAACAGTATTACTTTTTTCGGAATCGAGAAATACCTTTCTCACATGATGTAAATCATGGTCCAAACCAGTTCTATCTGAGTTTGGACCATGATAGTATAAATACGGTTACAGATTGAAGTCTGTATCTCTGTGAAATGCTTGGCTTGGATCTGACACTGGAAGTATTGTTACTATTGGATTATTAAACAGTGAAAACTCTAAAAGGATTATTCATTAAACCACTATACGATCAAGACCCATTAGGATTCCAAAGGACTACACTGGGAACCCCGTGAAAGCCATGTGAAATTTTACGGTGAAATGAAATTCCATTAATTATTTTTTTTTAATTTGTGAATAAAATGAATTACTATAAAAAAAATCTGTAAAAAATACCCCATATTTTTATCCCGGATAATCCCGCGAATTGGTTTCTGATAATTCCAATTACTTTTTGTTCGCGTTATTTATACAAAAACTCAAACTACCAGCGAACATCATAGGATATGAGTAGCATTTAAAACATTCAATTAGATTTATTTGAATTATAAACTCAAACTCGAAAATTATGTGAACTATTCAACTATAGGAAACTTGGTGAAAATCCCGTGAAAAATAAATCAATATAAAAATGTAACTATTCTATTGGTTACAGCATTGGCTTACGAATCAAGTGGTTGCCAGTTTGAATCTTGAATTGCGACAGCTAAAAAAGAGCCCATGAAAGGGGGCAAAGCCTTTTTCTGTTAATGTGTTTTGGAGATTTTTAGCTGGTTGTAAAATGTATTTGAGGAAGTAAATCAGTTGCCATATGCAGAAACCAAATTGTTAGTTCGGTATATAGTTATTTGCTAATGGCTTTGGACCATACTGGATCTTTGAGCTGTTATAACTCCCCTTTGGGTCGTTGTGTTTTTGACACATTCTCCGTTTCCTTTTTTCTGTTTGTATTAACATGTTAGTGGAAAAAACGCTGTTTGCTGTTATTCATAAATATTTTATTTTGTGGCTGTCATAATTAACTTTAAGCTTTTTTGAGAAAATACATAGATGTTAGGAAAAAGAAGGGAAACGGGGGATTTGTCAAAGAGACAACGACCCAAAGGGGAGTAATAACAACTCAAAGCCACCATAAGATATTCAATGAACGGTGAGGAAACCCGTTAAAGGCTTTCTTGCCCCCGCCCCTCATTAAATTCCCCATAATTTATTAAATATATTATTGTAAAAAAAATCTAAGGAATTTCATTGGAAAGTGGGATGCCAATTTTCACAGCATTTTACATGAAATTTCATGGGCTGAAATGAAATGATAATTAAGAGAAAATAGCCCATGTATCACAATACTACACGCAGTTTTCAAGAGATTATCTTGCATCATTTTGTTACCACATTTTCCTTGACATCTCTGCATAAATGTAATCCTTCGATTTTAAAATACATTTTATTTTACATTAAAAAAATGAATAAAAAACCGTGTTCCAATACTGAAAATTTCGAAAAATTATGTAATCTTTGCCCTTTGTTTACTTTTGATTCTCTTATGATGCACGATTATTATCTATTCCTTTCATGGATAGTTATTTGTGGTACACAACAAGGCTTTGAAACTGGAGTTAGATATGAACTTGTTGAATCGCTTTTACAGGAATGTCATTGGTTGAGCGCCAAATAATAACACATCATGCGTGATGTGCTATTAGTTTTTCAACGTTTCTATTGGACAACTTTGAAATCTCACTGGCCGTGATTAACGTTACCTAGCAATGGTGTTGTTGTTTGAAATAAAAACAGCAGTTCGGCACTAAATATTATGAAAATCATAAGAGAAATAGTTTTAACAACTCGAAAGGATTGTATATCGCTGGATATCAACTCTCGTTATGTTGCGTTAAGGTCAAATTCTCAACAACTAAACATTATAAGACAATGATGTTTCATCAGATTAATCGCCTTGATGAGTGCTGCCCAAGTCTTTCACAATTGGGTGACTTTGACCTACATTTTACGCTTCAGTGACTTTGGTTNTCTCGTTATGTAATTTCAAATATAATAAACTCGCCAAAGGCTCGTTTATTATATTTTGAAATTACATAACTCTAGTTGATATCCATCGATATACAATTCTTTCTCGTTATGAAAACTATAAATATGTTTTACTGTGATATGCTGTAAGTATTTACTTTCAAAGCTGACGAAAGAAAAGACATAAATTTGTGAAAAGGACACAGATTTGCGGGGGGCGGGACCGGGGCTTGGAAAAATATTTGTGATATCTTGTGACGTCAGTTTTTGGACACAGACTTGCGACAGGACAAATATTTGAGTCTTACATATATATTAACATAGATTTGTCTGTGGTGTAACATTGTGTCTTCATTTAGTTGAACTTAGAGTTAACACAATAATTTATATTAACAGAATATGGAATATAAAAATTATTATGCAGTTCAGAGAACAGCAAAAAAAAGTTATTCTATATTTATTTTTGAGTAAAATTTAATGATTAAATGAGAAAAAAAAATTACAAAAAATACATCAATAACGAAGTTGCATAAAAACTCTGATATTGCCATTTTGTAGATCTACACGATACCGAAACCACTAGGCCTACTTTTACCATGTCTATGATTCACGACGCGTACCAATTAATTAGTAAATCAAATCAGTTTTCAATGTTGTCCCTCAAATTCCTTTGAAGATTGTTTACTATTATGTCAACAGTGACATGGTGGTTATTAGTTTCAAATGATTCGTACATTAATTAATCTACCTTCTTAAATAAGGGAAGATTGCATTTTCTAGCATAATTTCATTACTGAAAAGTGGATTTATTCATAAGCAGCTTTAATTTGATACAAAAATACTCTGAGAGCTCAGGACTAATTATTTTCATAAAACAAATATTTTCTGGTTATGCGACCATGCACGTTTACATCTGTAAGTGATTGTGCTTAATCAAAGTAATGTAAAGACACAATATTTAATTTGTTGAAAAGTAATTAAAAGTTGAAAACTGCGTTAAAATGACATAAAATTTTTTTACATGTAAATTTAAAATTAAGCTAACCATACGACAAGTGCAGCAATTTCATTCGGGGATGTTTGAAATATCACATTAAAGTATCAGGCAACAATATGTTTAAGTACGTCTTTAGATAAAAAAAAATAGATTTTAGATTCTTTTATCATCGCTTTAACAGGTTTATTGAAAACCGAGGTCAATTGACAGGATGTACTTTTTGACCCTTCAACGGGAAATTTCCCATTGCTCATGTGTAACTTGATGACGTCATAGTATATGTTTAGGTGTAGTGGCTTTTCTCAATGCACCTCAGTAGTATATGGGGACGAGCAAATTAGCATTTGTGGAGGTGGTGCGAGGTGATGCCGGAAGTGACGCCACCGGAAGTGACGTAGACCGGAAATGATGTCACCAGAAGTCACGTGACCGGATGTTGACATGTTTGGGTTGCGCATGCGCAAGAAAAAGCGGGAAGTCCCTTAAAATCTATTTTTAGAACGTGGGAACTCGTCCCCATATACAACTTGGAGTAACCCTTAATTTTTGTATATTGTTTGCGTATTTTCGTTCCTTTGTGATGACATACTAGGGTAAATCGGGGTCGCTGAATCTATTGATACAGGTTTTAAAGCTCTAGCTACGACAGTGAACGAGTTATCGACCTAATTCGCTCTTATATACAATACTTGTACTATAAGCATATCATATACGAATTCGATGTACTTTAATACTTTCAAAGCGATTAGTCAAGGTAGCTAAGGCATAGAACGTACTGTTATGGAGTTATTGGCCCTTAAAAATTGAGATCGGCACTAAGTCGACCCTACTTCGGCCTTAATCAATACTATTAGTAATAGGTTCATATGATATATGGATTCGGGGTAATTTTATAGTTCTAAAGCGATTGGTCAAGGTCTCTTAGACATAAAACGTACTGTTAAGATGATATTGGCCCTTAGAAATAAAAATCTGCCTTAGTCGGTCCTAATTCGGCCCTAGATCGTTCTTTATCCGAACTATTGATAATTTAGTCATGTCATATATGAATTCGGGATACCTATATTTCAAATTGTTAAGTCATACTGTCAAGTTGATATCTGTTACCTTTTAGAAGTCTCGTTCAGTTCGAGATTTTACGTTATTTCATTTTATCTTGATGTTTTCGACGTACAAGTTCGTATTTTGTTTCATTTGCTTTCAGTTTTATTGCATTTCTGTTCATTTTTCATGCTGCATATCGTATTTTCGATGAATTTATCGCAGTTTTGTTGTCTTTATTGGCCTTTTTACAGGTTTTTGTTGCTGCTGCCGCCGCCGCCGCCGCTAATCCACCACTGGACACTTCCACGACCGCCGCCGCCGCTTCCACCAATTAATAATCCCACCACCACCACCACCACCATAGACTATGATCCCTCCACCAACATCACCACCACCCAGATACCTTTAAGCCACCACCACCACCCAGACACCTTTAAACCACCACCACCATAGACTATTATCCCCCCTCTACCACCACCACCCAATTACCTGAAAATCACCACCACCACCACCCAGATACATTAAAATCACAATCTTTACTAATATAATACCATGACATCACCATGGTTACTAAGTAAATACATTAAACTAATGTATCACTAACTACCTTTAGTATATTTTTTACCAATCCTGAAACCAAAAAAAGTGGATTGAAGCTGTACATAATGTTGACCAATCAAATTGCAGGAAATTCAACTAATCAGAAGCATCCATTTACAATGGATTGACCAATCAGAATGCAGGAAAATCAACCAATCAAATCACCCCTTACAAAAATAACTGACCAATCTCAACCATCGCTAGAAATGACTTTGACTATATAAAGGCGCGATCAACCGGCTTCCTCAGTCACCAGACTGCCATTCTGCTGACCAGTTCGAAAGTGTGATCCGAAAATACCTTAAGTAAATGGAAAGTACATTAATTACCCATTACTAATTCATATACTAGTTTTAATGTTCATAACTAATTATAATATAGCAAATATCATAACTAAATCATGTCCTTTTTGTCTTTACAGACCAATGAATAACCAGATTGTGATAAGAAGGGCCAATTTCTATTTAAAGTAAAGATACTTCAAATAAATGGTAAGTAATTTAATTACCCATCACTAATTCATAACTAATTAATATTCATAACTTAATATTATAACTAAATATTAAAACTAAATGATGTCATTTTGTCTTTACAGATATATTGTTACAATTAACCAAACTGTGATTAGAAGAACCAAAGCGTGATTCGAAAAAAAAACCAATTAAATGGTCAGTAATTTAATTACCCATCACTAATTCATATACTTATTATAATATTCATAACTAATTTCCATAATTAATTTTTATAACTAAATCATATCCTTTTTATTTTTACTGATGCAAACCTGTGACTATTGTCAGCAAAATTTCATTAAGAAGAGTCAGTTGCTACATTATTACAGACAATTCAAGCAACATAGTATGTTTACATGTGGTGTATGCCTGAAGCATTTTACAAAAAAAGACAACCGAGACCACCATGAAAAGAAACATACTGATGATAGTTACTTCCCCTGCAATGAGTGTGGGTTATTATATAGGAACCTAGATAGTCTGTATGAACACCAGAATGAAAATAAGAAAACAGGAGCTGGATTACCTCGTCAACCTGTTGATCTTAGTAAACCCAATCAACATTGCAGCATTGAAAAAGGTAAAGGTACCAGAATGCCTCGTTTTAATTCAGAATCCAATGCATACCATGTCACGTTCAAAGATTTATATGTTAACAGTATTCCAGAAATTTTAAAAACACTACAGATATTGTTCGACTCCATTGTATTAGACTTAACCAGTGAGAAGAAGGAAAAAAATTTAGTTCTAAGTGACCCTTGAATGTCCGGATTTGAATTTCCCTATCAGATTACCCTTCATGAAAGTTGGACAAATTACAGGAGAGCCCCTGCTTGTAGAAATAAAGAAGGTCCTTCAATCAAATGAACAATTTAGTTTGGACCAGGGCGTTAAACTAAATGTAACCCATGTGAATTTACCAAATGGTGGAGTCAGAAAATAGTGTGATTACGTGGACACCGAAAGGTTTTTGAACGATAAACGTTGTATCATACAGATAAGATACGATGATGATCTTTGCCTGGCACGAGCTTTTATTACAGCTATAGCCAACATTGATGGACACGAAAAATGGGACACGATTCGTCAAGGACGAACTATTCAAAAGGAGTTGGCAATACAGCTACAAGAATCAGCAGGAGTACCGTTAACTAAATGCAGAATCGACCTAGTCAAACAGTTCCAACATTTCCTAACTAACTAGCAAATACATGTGGTTGCCCAAGAACATTTTAATGGTATTATTTAACATGAACCCCCAGCTGAAAAGAAAATATTTTTGTATTATCATGATAACCATTATGACGTTATTACCAGTATGGGTGCTTTTTTGAGTCACAGTTACTATTGTACTGATTGTCACAAAGGATATAACGCCAAAGAAGAACACGCGTGTAAAAATATATGTTATTGCTGTCATAAAATTCATGACCGAACCGAAGATGTGGAGTGGATACTTTGTACCGATTGCGGAAGGTATTTTAAAGGACCAACATGTTTTGATCTTCACCAACAGATGACGTCAGCGGGAAAATCGACGTGTACTACGTATTATAAATGCCAGAGCTGTGGACAAACCGTGAATAAACAGTTGATTAAACATCATACTTGTGGAAATGTTTACTGTAGAATATGTAAAGATTACTATCCACCGGAACATCAGTGTTGTATGTTACCCGTGAATAACAACAATGAACAAAAGAAACAAACTTTCATTTTTTTTTTTATTTTGAATGCACTCAGGGTGATAAGATTCAGTGTGATGAAGGAAATTCACCCGACGACAACGGTAGGTGCACTCATTGTAAAACATCAACGTGTGGAGCGTTAGAACACAAGCCTAATTTATGTGTTGTACATAAAGTATGTTCACGGTGCATGGATGAAAACGTGGATACATGTATGCTGTAGATGCAATTGCGAAGATGTTTTTTTACATACAATCGATTAGACAAATGTGTTTTTGGGAAGATCCTTTATCTGATTCAAAATGTTTAGCCGAGTTGTAACGAAATTGAACTCGGCGATTGGTTGGGTGATGCGGTGTCGTATAATTCTGGGTCCGCCCAATTTACGTATCCGACCGGATACAGAATGATAACATTTTTGGTCCGGGTATCTTTTATTCTGTATCCGCCCGTATAAGTTTGGGTCCGCTCAGTTTATGTATCCGGTCGGATACAGAATGTTAACATTTTGGGTCCGGGGCAAAATTAATAGATTAAAGACTTATAAATGCTAGATATTACTGACTAATATGAAAAGATAAATATAATTTTGTCAAGACCAAACATCAAAAGGTTTCGCTTGCACGTCTCTTCCAAACCAGCTTACCAGGTATAAAATAGCACAACAAAAATGGTATCATTACTGCCATATTTGATATAGTAAAAAGTCATAAAATAATAACATAATTACGTAATAAAATAATTAGCATTGAATGATTTGAAACGTCATTAAGTAATTAGTTATGTAAAACTTGTTAAACTTTTATTCAAACGAGACAATTATTTTTAAGAAAATAATTTGTTTATTATGCAATAAAAACATATATAAGTAAACAGATTACCAAAATCAAGTTTTATTTCTACACTCAGACATTGGATACAATGTAACAAGAGGCAAATAAAAACAATAAATAACATATTTTTAAAAAATAAGGAAAAATTAATAATTGTAGTATTTTGGCAATTGAACAGCTTGGATATTTTTCGTTGTGTTATATTTTCCCCGCACTTTCTTAAAAAGGTTCTGGGATATTGTTTTCGCCTCTGTCTCCCCATTGTGATGTGATGGGAACTACTCCTACATTTTTGGAATTATGGTTTTAATTTTGTGATAGAACTGTTGCACATATGCTGCATATTTGAAATAATTTTGCGGATTTTTTATATTGGTGTTGATTCTTACAAGAAGCCCCAAGATATCGATCATGACACATGTGACGCAAACTCCTCGGACAATTTTGGATTTAGGGATCTTATTTTGTTGTAGATTTGTTGCATATAATCTGTAGATGCGCAATAAGCTTTCCAATGTTTGATCTTTTAATATTGATGCAAACAAGAGGCGCAAGATTTCGATTTTGACAAAGGTCCCAAGATGTGGATTTTGACACATGTGGCGTGTGACGAGAACTCCTCGTACATTTTTGTTTTCATTTTGTTGCAGAATTGTAATTTGTTGCAGAATTGTAATTTTGTTGCAGAATTGTAATTTTGTTGCAGAAATTTTGCATTTAGTCTCTAAATGTGCAATAAGCTTTTGGAATTTTGATTCAAGTTCCAACTGTGGTAAATTTCCTGAAAATATCAGTCAGTACACAAAATAAATAGAGCATTTCTTTAAAAAATGAATGATATTTCTTTACATTAATCATTTAAATATGTGATTTTTCATAGATATAATTTTTACAGTATTCATTTATTTGCAGTTTTTCTATTTTTGCTGTTGGACTCCAGACATCGGACTCCAAATGTTCTTGTGTCAACTGCAGCAAAACATTTGCTAATATTTAGATACTAAATTCCTAACTCAAGATGTTAAACTTTAAGTGAAAAGTCTTACTTTTAAACAGATATCATTATTTTTTATTTCATATGTATTTAAAAACTAATTGTAAAGAATGTCGCACAAAGTGTTGCACTCCAGACATTTTTGGCATGTTTTTCGAACATAACTTTTTAACCAATAATGATATCTCCATGAAATTTTGCATGGACATGCTTTGTATCAAAACTTTTATATTTCTGAGCCTAGATAACAATATATGCATGGTGCCATTTTTTAAATATACAGCTTTCACGTGAAGTGATACTGTGCATCTGATTTCATATAACTATCGAGAAGTTTTTCTGAGAAAGGGAAAATGAAGGCAAAAGGGACATAAATAAGGGATTGTATCAGAGACTGTGATGCGGTAGTAAGAAATAAAAGCTTGAGCATTCGGATCTAGAACAGAGAATATCTACCCAAACAATAATTAAAAAAAATAGATAAGAGATAATAAACAAATAAATAGACAAATAAAATAAATATGGCAAAGGTAATTACAATTAGATAGCTATAAAAAATAAAAATAAATAATGAATAAATAAACAAATACTTTTGAATGAATAAAATAATGGATTGAATTAATTTTAATCATAAAATTTCATTTTGGAAAGTTGTCTTTTTCCTGTTCATCCAGTAAATGTAAACAAACAACAAAATACCAGGGTTATTTACCTTTCGTGGGACCGAGTTTGCCGAATAGTTATTCGTCAATTTATTAGTATAAAATTAAAATAGTTGATTTAACTATCCAAATAATGTGGAAAGATATCAAATTACTTTTTAATGAAACAAATATTTTTTGCAAACATCCTAAAACAAGATAGTTATTTATGTTTATTTATGAAAATAACTGACCCCCGGACCCAAAGTTATAGTGAGAAGCCGGATACAGAATGTTAACATTTTGTAACCGGCCGGACCCGTAGTGAACCCGGACACAAAATTATGCCACAGCGGGCGGACATTGGTTTCTAGATGAAAACTCAAAATGTTTACATTCAATTGAAATGAAACTTGCTGATGTTGTTGGATAACTAGAGGGGGACGGTATAGATTTTGGAGAAAGTAGGTCAATAGTCAAGATCACAGGTACCGAAAATAGATTGATATTTGGTTTCCTGATAATAACGCAAAAAGTTAAGATGCAATTGATATTAAACTTAGGTATAATGTTGTGTAAAAGAGCAGAGCAATCCTATCGATTTTGGAGAAAGTAGGTCAAAAATCAAGGTCATAATGACTGAAAATAGATAGAGAATTCTGAAAAAGTTAGTTTCCGGATGATAATTCAAAAAGTTTACACCCAGTTGAAATGAAACAAGATATATTGTTGAGTACAAGGAGTAGAAGAACCCTTTGCTATTTTTGAGAAAGTAGGCTCAAGGTCAAAGTGACCAAAGATATGTGAAAATTTCAGAAAAATTTGGTTTCCAGAACAATAACTCAAAAAGTTTTTTATCCAATAGAAATGAAACTTGTAAATATTGTTGAATATTAGGAAATTAGGAGGGAACAACCTATTGATTTAATGTTGAGTAGGTCACAGGTCAAGGTCACAGTGACCGAATATATATAAGATTAAGAAAAATTTAGTGTCTAGAAGATATTTCAAAAAGCTTCGATTTAAATCAAATCACACTTTGGGATACCATTAGGGGAAGGACAGCGTTGATTTTTTGGTAAAGAGGGTTAAAGTTTAAGGTCACAATGATTGAATATAAATTGAAAATTTAGGAAATAATTTCTTTCTGGGCAGTAACTCAAAAAACTTTAATCTAAATTTTCATGACACTGAGACATAAAAGAGAAGAATCGTAAAGGTTTTTCGGGATAGTAGGTCAAAGGTCAAGGGCATGGTGACTGAAAACAATTTAAATTTTCAAATATATTTGGTTTCTCTATGATGGCGAAAACATTTTTCATCTGATTCAAGGAAATTTTATTATTTTCTTTGGCGCAAGGTATTTTAACACCCTATATTGATTGAAATGGTAATCATTACAAAGTATAGGTGATTTATATTTTGATATGTCAAGACATGAAACCTGACCTTTTTGAATTTTCAAAATTTTGGATATTATGTTGGAAAGACAATAAATAGACAATTATAGAAATATTTGGGTCGCCACATTAACTAGGTCACATAATATTTGAAGTCGCAACTCGGCTTGTGCACCATAGTGCGATTTAGATTTCTATATTTTTTTTTTATTATTATTTCGGGCACGACAAAAATGGTTTGTTAAATGAATAATGTAGAGCAGCCACGATATGTGACTTCTGTTGAAAATGTAATACCATGCGATGTTCTTTGTACAAATTATAAAAAAATCATCAAACTGATGACAAATCTGCAAAACATGGGTTTTATATATGTTTCCATGATTACGTTCTACTGATTTAATCAGGGGAGGAATGCGACAAAAAAAATAATTTTGTTCAGCAAAGACACCGATAAACACATGTATTTAGATATGAGTTCCAGTCATCCCAAAAATGTAAAAACGGCAATTCCATACGGTTTGGGCATTAGAATTAAAAGTATATGTTCCGACGAAAACGACTACAAATTACGACGAAAGGAAATAAAATCGCACCTGACGAATAGAGGATATCCTGAGCATATTCTGGAAAACCAATTGAAGAGGGTGGTACAAGTTAGACAGACATCAATTGTTGAAATATAAGACAAAGAAACAAACAGACCGCGTTCCGTTAGTTGTTACATATTCCGACGGCTTACCTAACATCCACAATATATTACGAAAAAAATTAAAAACTTTACATAGATCAGACGGAATGAAAACTATATTTCCACAACCGCCGCTAGTATCGTACAGGAGAGACAAAAACATCAAAGACATATTGGTACACCGTAAACATAATTTACAATTTTATGAGGAATCAAACGGGTGTAGGAAATGTTAAAATAAAAAATGTGCACTTTGTCAACACATAATAGAAACTTAAGAATTTAAAGACTACATTGGCAACAAGTATAAGATCCAAGGAAGTATTCACTGTAAAACAACAGGCGTTATTTTTTACATATTTTGTTCTAAGTGCAATGAACATATATGCGAAGGACAAACCGGGGACACACTTTACCGACGTATGAGCCTCAATGTTTCTAAAATCAGAACTCGCAAAATTGATGATCCGATTGCAAAACACTTTTGTCAAAATGACCACTCTGCAGACAATTTTAGAGTTATTGGAATAGAGAAAGTAAATGGAGATCGTATTCTTAGAGAAGTGAAAGAATCGTTTTTGATACAGAAGTTAAAGATGCATGATGCACCGGGACTCAACACCAAAGTCACAGAACGGCACTTACCCACAACGGCACGGAAACAATAACATAACGTGACAAACTAGGGGGGTGGGCAAAAACGTCACGGTTCTTGTTGTTTTAGGCGCCATATTATATGTAGTTTCCACTGAAGAAGGCTGTAATAAAAGCCGAAACGTTTGGAAATATGGTTTAGAGTTTTTCATTATTTTTAATTAGATACAAATGTTGGCTTTCAGAAAAGAAACAAAAATTATTATGACGTTGCATTGGTATCAATGTCAAAATTGAGAGGTAAATTTTAAAAAAAAAGTCTTTAAAATCAATAATGTTACATCTGTTACACGCGTCAGTTATTTAGGAATCCAATGTCTATCTAGAATTACCATATTAGTTACATTTTAATTATTTCAGATGATTACAAATTAACTGCATAGAATGAAATTGACATATTAATACCAACCTTTTAAAAGCTACAACTTGACAATCATTAAAAGTAATTAGGATTGTTTTACACATTTCTCCAATCATTTCCACGTAGTCAGTTTTATTTTAAAGAGCTTTTTTGGTTTGACATTCAGCGTTCAATGCTTAATAACCAAGATATAAATTGCAAAGAAAAAGAAAGAGCAAGATGTATTTATCCAAAAATATCATACCTTACCTTCATATGTGTCCTCTTTCGCTTTGTTAACACTGCCCGACAATAGAGTTTATGGACCGGCTGCCTAGTCCATATAATAAATTGTGAAGTCACTATTACTTTACTACAGTTCAGTTATATTGTTTGTGTTTGGACTCTTATTCAGAAACATAAGGAGTACAGCCTTTCCTGTTACATTTTGAATAAATTAATACAGAATTATTACTTAAGGTGTCTCAGTGGTATTTTTCCGCAATTTTTGTTTAAAACTTGTTTATGTAGGTCTCATACATTTAGAAATTTAACAAAGTATTTATTTAAAATGTTAAGAACATGTCCAAGTGTTTGAAATTTATGTTCCTCATCCTTTTTCGACATTTTCATGAAATAAGTTGATTTTCAACACAAAAGCTTTAAATATTTAGCATTAGGTTCACATTTTAGATTATATAACATCACTATTCAATATGTTTTTGTAATGCCCAACTACATTGAAAAAAGAGATTGTATGGCACGCGAAATACACCAAAACTTGGGTAAATAAGATTTTTACCTAAGCACGTAGTTTACCGTGACAGTAACCATTTTTAATTTAATTTCATGCTTTATTTATTTATAGAGGATTGCCAACAGCCCGGAGGCTACCAGTGGCTCCCCTCAAACAACACATATATACAAGACATGAATATACAAGACAAGACAAGTAAATAGAATGTGTACACACTAAGAGAAAAACAAGGAATTTAAGCAATACAATTAGGCCAACATTAAAAATATTTTTGTTTCCCCTCCCCGACTGGGTTGTTCAGGTTATGGGTAGCTATAGGTAGGTAGGAAAATTATTTTATTTTTTCTTCAAGTAAAAAATTTACTGAAATCTTCAAATATATATGATAATGTCTGTTTTACATAACAAACTCTTTCTGACTAAAGACTAAAAAAAAATTGAACAGCAGTGGCCGATAAAATTTTTTGGGTAGCTGCAATTTTAGCGGGTCGGTCGCGGGAGGGGAAACAAACAATATTTTATTTTTGGCCTTATATACACACACACACACATGTTAGAACATCCATTTACTTTCACACACGCACACACACTCGCACAGCTTTAATACTAATAGTTAGAAAATTTCACTTTTAACTAAAAATTCAAACACCAAATTGAAGATATCCAAATTTAGCTCAGTTGAAAATTTATCATTTTCATATATCAGTAAATCAACTAGGTAGTTACTACATTTCGATAAAAATAAATTAATATTAACACCAGGACAAAAAATAGACCGTATACCATGAAATAATTTTTTTCGTAAATCTTTATAAAATGGACATTTAAGTAAAAAATGGATAATGATTTCTGGAATATCACCATCACAGCGATTACATTTCCGGAATGGTATTAAATTATATCTGTAGAGATGGTCGTTTAAGCCACTCAAACCTAAAACGTAATCTTGTACTATGAAAAACACTACCCCTACCCGTACCCATAGAATAATATCGTTTAGGTGTTTTTATGTCAAAATTTTTATACAAATTTTCTTTGAAAACTTAAGAATGGCATTTACCTTCTTTTATTTTGTACAAAAATATTAGTCGATTAATTTTTCGGCGAACTTTAAATGGAGGTAGTCCAAGTTCTTGTAATAAGTTCACATTTTAGTAATCTTAAAAGCACCTGTAATCAGAATTATGGCTCTTCTTTGAACTTTTTCTAGAATTTCAGTTTCATAGAGGTACAATTATCATATACAATGTCACCGTAGATTTATATAAAATTTTAAGGCAAAGGCGTGGCAAATATCTAGTGACGGGTGCCGCTAGTAGAGCAGGACATGCTTACCCATCCGGAGCACCTGATGTCACTCCCGGTTTTTATGGGAGTTCACACTGTCAGTTCTTTAGTTTGTCGTGTTGTCTTGTATATCATACTGTACAATTTTAGTTTTGTCTTCGTCAGTGATGTTTGTGCTACCGATTTGTCCTTGTGATTGTTTGAATACTATAAAGATTTACCAAAGCTTTTCAAAATTTTACCATGGTACTATTTGAGGGTTAGAGAAGTAACATGTACCATGGATTTCAATTGGTTTTGTCTAAGGGTTAGATAATGGCATTAACCAATCCGCAACCAAACAGATCTTTCAAAAAATATATGCCTCACTGATAGTGTGACGGGTGTCGTTAGCGGGGCAGGACATGCTTACCCTTCCGGAGCACCTGATGTCACTCCCGGTTTTCATGGGAGTTCATACTATGAGTGCCTTAATTCTTAATGTTATCTTTTTATTTCCGTGCATCGTCCTTGTTTTGTCTTTGTTTTTATCTGTTACCGTTTTTGCCATGTCTTTGGACTTTGATTTTTGTAGTCATCGCTTCCCTTGTTCCTTCAGTATTCTACTGCCGTTGTTTTTTAAACGAGTCATAATGTCACGGTGGCGATTTGCCTTTTTAGCGATTTCAACAATATGTTGACTCCATGTCAAATTATTTGATAAATTTAAACCTAAGTGTTTGTGACTGTCAACCTCTTGGAGTTTAATATCATTTAAGGATAGAGGAGAATGAAGTTCTCTCTTGTTTATCTTAGAAAATATCATAAACTTTGTTTTATTAGGATTATAATTAACTCTCCATTGCTTAGCCCAACAATTAAGCACTTCGAGATCATTATTCAAAATATTAAGATCTTGATTATTTGTTAGCGCTCTAAGCAAGGAGGTATCGTATGCAAATAATTTTATATCACTGTTAATACATTCATTTATGTTATTTATATATATATATAAAAAATAACAGAGGTCCCAATACAGAACCTTGTGGTACACCAGCTGAAATTGGTTTCGTATCCGAAGATTTTCCATTTAATACCACTTTTTGAGACCTATTTGTAAGATAATCTATAAACCATTTTAAAATATTATCAACCACGCCAAATTGTTTTAGTTATAAATCAAACCCTCGTACCATACTTTGTCGAAAGCCTTCGATACGTCTAAAAATGCCACGCACTAGCATATCTTTTCCTTCGTCAATAGATTTATAAATTTTATGAGTAATATCCAGAAGTAAGTTAATGGTATAATCATTTTTCTTGAAGCCACTTTTGTTCTCAATTAACAAATGATTATCTATACAATGCTCACATACTTGCTTGTATACGATTTTTTCAAAGCATTTAGAAATTGAGGACAACAGAGCAATAGGGCGATAATTTGTAAAATCCTTATTATCACCAGATTTAAAAACTGGACATACACTTGATATTTTCCATTTGGATGGAAAAACACCATGACTTAAAGAATAGTTAAATATTTTGGTTAATAGTTTATACAAAGAAACAGTGCATCTCTTTAATATGATATTATTTAAACAATCCGGACCAGAAGACTTGTTTGAGTACTTCATTTTCATCAGCTTGAATACTATTTAACTCAATGTCACAAATAGTATGAAAATTTGGTAACGGTATTTGTTGAGTGGGATTTAGTTGCATGTGTGAAACAAATAAATCATTTAATATTTTAGCTTTGTGGGTGACGTCAGAAATAATTTTACTATTATAGAGCAAGGGGGGTATAGAATGTTGTGATTTAGATCCAAGCACACTTTTGCTTATATAACAAAATTTTTTGCTATCCAAATTTGGATCAGTTAATCATGTTAATTGAGAAACAATATATTGCTCATAATGTTTCATTGCATTCCTTTTTTAGTCTATTTGCATCTATTCGGGCAATATGAAATTTGAACTTATTATCGTCTGTCGGAATTCTTTTAAAACGTTTAAATTTTCTATAAGGATTGCGAAACGCACGCCTTACTTCGTTCGACATCCATGGCTTGTCTGCAGGACGTATTAAAACACTTTTATTGCAAATATGTTCACGTAAAACCATGGACATTAATTCATATGTATAACTAACAATATCGTCCAACTCGTCATAAACGAGAAAAGCCGAATCAAACGGTGCATTCGACATGGTCTCATTAATAATATCAAAATTTGCAGTTTTATAATCCCAAACGTTCCTTCGATACGCAACGGTTTTCGAAGTATGTATATTCAATTTACAATATACAATACAATGAACTAAATTTGCAATAGGAGATTTAACTCCAGACTCCGTAATAAGAAAAGGGGCATCACAAAATATAAGGTAAAGTAAAGTTGAACTATTACCTGTAATTCGTGTTGGCTAATCTATCAATTGGAAAAAATTATTAGATTCAAATAATATTAGAAGATCTCTGCCAAGTTCACTTTTGCAGTGAGTATCAAACCATCGCTCACATTTATCATTAATGTCCCCTAGGATCAATATAGCATCAAGTGATGATTGTTTAACGTTAGGTTTGATAAAAATCCCTTCCTATCTTGAGCCTTTCGATTTGGAGGCCTATAGCATGCACCAACCATAGCTGAAAAATTACAGAGAATTATCTGGACCCACACTAATTCGAGACCTAGAATTTCATGCTCACGTTAACGTTTATGCACAGATTTTATTCGATCAGAGACATATATACAGACACCTCCGTAACCTTCCTGACTATCTCGATCATGTCTATAAACTGTATAGTTTGGTATAACAATATCATCATCAGTTATATTATTTGATAGCCAAGTTTCCGTCATGCACAGTATATCAAAGTTATCAGACTGACACAAAATGAAATCGATTGCTTCGAGTTTACTAGTGTAGCTTTTTAATTCTTTATCAAAAGCATATAACTTCTACAGTTTACATGACACAAGGATAAGTCAGTATCTCTCGGACCAGAATTTGGGTGTACAGTACCGGACATTATTAATAATAGAAATATAACCATGGATAGTTTATATTTTGAATTACATTCTGTTGAAACGATGATCACGGAACATGTCAACTACATGTATTGTTCTGTACTTATGTAATGGGGATTATACGGTAAGAAAGTATTGTTTGTTCTCGCTTGGTGAGTGACATTCCTTACACATTCCTTGTTTTGTCTTTGTTTTTATCTGTTACCGTTTCTGCCATGTCTTTGGACTTCGATTTTTGTAGTCATCGCTTCCCTTGTTCCTTCGGTATTCTACTGCCGTTGTTTTACCAATACAAAAACGGTATTGCTGAACGCAAATCATAATCAAGCTAAGTAGGTTCTAACAAACAGGATCACACAAACACACAACGAAATTAAATACAAAGGGAAAACATAAATAGGTACAAATTAGTATAAACACAGCAGGAATATAAATACAAAAGAAATAATTTATACAAATAGTAACAAAAATCAAGGTCAACCGGAATCTTACATTTTTAGCATAGAAAACCCCAATTACCAAACCTTTAAGGAGGTTCGCTCCTCATGTTTTGGGATTTCTGTCAGATTTTCGGAATTCTCAGGTTTTATCCATTTAAAAGCATTATAATTTTTTGCCCATTAACCCCCTTATTTTTTTCCATAATTTAATTTTATACATCTTTATAAGCATTCTGTAAAAATTTCATTAAAATTTATTTATTCTGTCACATTTATTCTTGGTCAAACTTTGCTAATATTAATCCTATGAAAAATTCTGACGAGTTCAGTTTCCCGCCAAATTTTCAATCACTTAAATCTCAAAAACGAGATCATCAACCTATCAATTTTTTTTACTTAGATAATTTCTGTTTTTATTTTCTAACAAAAAATTACGTTTATTTGAAATCCTATTTATTTTCAAATAGAGTAGCGAACCCCCTTAATTTGAGTTTCCAAAATAAAGTACAAGTCATCCTCTTACGAGTTTTTGTTTCTAAACCTACTTAACCGCTTTACAGCGCGGAATAACCAAAACTTAGGTTAATCAGGTTAACCGAACGGTAGTCCTGGTTTACCGAAAAAAAAACGTATTATCGAATGGTTATAGGGTTTTTCGAAAATAAATACATGTTTCCCTCAATTTAACTGTCTAAGTATGGAAAATTCGGACGTTAGATGATGCTACGGATAGCATGAATCTGCTAAATTTAATTCGTCTAAAATAATTCAATTCCTCTTTCTATCCAATTCTCTCTTCGAGGTAAATGCAGCGATCGTAGAGAGTAGAACATTACGACTGGGTTTTTTGGGTTAACGTTAACGTCTGGTTCCTGTGAGATTATAATGACAAACCCGGATTACTGTTCGGCAAAGTTGGTATTACAGCGCGGAATTAACCTAGGGCTTGTTTCACGAAGGTGTCCTAGGTCAATTCCTAAGTACTGTCTTAAGACAATGATTAGGACAAATCTTAGGACTGTCATTAATTTTGTCGTGTATCATAAAATTTTACTTAATAATGTCTTACGTAAGACTTGTCTTAGGATACAATATTTTTTTAAATATTTTGTCTGAACTTGAAATATTCATTAATGTTTTGTTGAATTGTTGTTACTGTCGATATTAAATCAATTGTTTTCGAAAATAGTTGACTTCCTCGAAAATATGCAAACAGAGAAGATTCAAAAATAAAATTGATACTCAAACTTGAATATAATATCTTAGGAATAAATGTATCATGATAAGGAGGGGTATTTGCCAAATAAACAAGTCTTAGGTCAAAATTTCCCCGGGAAATTTTACCGCCCCGCGACTTGTATTTTTTGGCAAATACCCCTCCTTATTATGATATATCTGTTCAAAATCCAATGACGATATTTATTCCAGCTTATTGTTCAATAGAATTGCCATTTCCAATAAAAGCGTAGAAATTTCGTCAGAAAGACTGTCATATAACAATTCTTTTACATCCGTTTTTACTACTGAGTGTCATAATTGAGTGACTCAATCATAAGCCTTAAATCATGATAAGACGAACTAGAAAACACGAGGGGACTTTATAAACATAAGTGGATGATATAAATCGAAAAATGGTTTTTATGAAATAAAAACGATACGCTAGGCTATGGAATAGCCTTGGATAGAAAACTGGGTGTTTGATTGACAAGGGTGTGGTGACTCTTGATGTATTTGTATACTCAAATCAATACTTTTCGTTATTTTTGTCATGTCGGATTCTACACACACAGCTGGACCATGTACAGCTCGCTGATCACTCTTAGGTAAAATCACAATTTTGTAAACTGGAGAAATTAAATGTTGTTCTAGCGTATTTAATTCTTGAAAAGAAGCCTTGTCCATTTCTAAATTGTTGATAATTGCTTGAGGAGGTATAGCCTACGTACACACATAAGAGTTACACGTTTTACACACAATATGCTTCTCTCCTTTTAACATTTCTTTCAACCTCTCATCTTTTGCATTAAATTGTTTCTCGTTTACTTGGCTTCGAAACATAAATCTTTTACAGCAGACACAAATAAACACAGGTAGCTCGATCTTTATTCTTCCGCAAAAAACGCAATTCTATCTCTTTCCACCTTTCGTTCTCCATTGCTTAAGTATCTCCACAAACTACAATCACGCTTTGTTTAACACAATTGAAAAGTCTTTTATAGTATTTGTATATTATTGATTTTTGCACAATACCTCATCTTTATTTATTAACTTCTGGTTTTAAATTCATACATTACTGTTCTTATTCTTTTTATCATATCTATATTTATAAATCTGGCTAAGCGATATTGCAATTCCAATCCCATCATCCTCTACANAATTGCTTGAGGAGGTATAGCCTCCGTACACACATAAGAGTTACACGTTTTACACACAATATGCTTCTCTCCTTTTAACATTTCTTTCAACCTCTCATCTTTTGCATTAAATTGTTTCCTTCGACACATAAATCTTTTACAGCACACACAAATAAACACAGGTAGCTCGATCTTTATTCTTCCGCAAAAAACGCAATCTATCTCTTTCCACCTTTCGTTCTCCATTGCTTAAGTTTCTCCATAAACTACAATCACGCTTTGTTAAACACAATTGAAAAGTCTTTTATAGTATTTGTATATTATTGATTATTGCACAATACCTCTTCTTTATTTATTAACTTCTGGTTTTAAATTTATACATTACTGTTCTTATTCTTTTTATCATATCTATATTTATAAATCTGGCTAAGCGATATTGCAATTCCAATCCCATCATCCTCTACAAACCTGTCCCCAGTACCACCTATAGTAAATGTTAATAATACCTTTCAACTTCCACAAGGAAACAGAAAAATTAAACCCCGCCCCGTTTTATCAAGACGAAACTGGACGCCATTTTGATTTTCGAGAATCTGAAATTTCTATTGGTCAATAGTCGTCTGCGCGTGCGTTCTCCTCACTGCGCAAGCGTACTCCTCACTTCCCCCCGAAGGACTATCTATATAGCTAGGCTATTCCATAGCCTAGCTAAATAGTGTTATTTAAATATATCTCCATATAAGTAGGTTTTTTTTTCTTTTTTGCTTTTTAGAACGACTGAAGCTTTAAAAATATTTGAATTTATGACTGTTTTATATCTCTTTTATATCAATAATTTTACATTTTCTTTTCTTAGTTGAACAAACGTAACTGAGCTCAATTCAGCTTTGCTACAATACCTATCAAAACAAACCAAAAATGTGCATTGAGTAATTCAACGAATGTGTTTTTCTTTTTTCTTCTTCTTTTTTTTTGTTTTTGTCAACATTGATTAATTAACAATGTTATTGACTTTAATGATAGTTTTTAATTATTTGTTTTGTAATTCCGAATTTTGCTGCAGGTTAACAATGAATTTAGCATTTGTGTGTGTGTTGGTATCGACTGTTGCGATAGAGGTCACGTCATCAAAACACTGCAGCAGTGGATCTTTCAGCAGCGTTTTAAAAATCTTGTGGAATTTGGAAAAAAAGAAGTGCTAAAAATATGCAGCAGAGATGCAGCGCTCACAGATATCGTAACTAATATTAAGAAGTGCGGAAGAAAAATCCGTAGAAACATTTTGGAATTGTTTGCTATCACCAACAGTATGTAATATACTTATCTGGTTTTGAATATCAATTTTAATTCATATCCGTTAGTAACTCGAAAATCAAGCAGGCTTGGTTAAAGAAACTAAGTTTTTTTTAATTTCCAAAGTTGTATTTGATACAAAGCCATGCAACTTTTACATTGCTGTTCATGTTGTGATTTTTAAATATTTCCGGGTTGAAGAGTAATTTGTTTGAACTACCTTTATAGCATGTGAAAATTATTATTGAAGCTTCATCCACGGAAGCAATTATGACAAGGAATCTTAGGGTCTTAAAATAACTACATAAAGATGTGTGCTTCCATGGCGTATTGTTAGGACCGTTGTAAAGGAATGTTTGTTGAGAATCGAGGGGGTTCAAATCCGGCTAAAACAATAAACCATTTTGGGGGATTTTTTATGAAAGGCTTCGAATGGTAAGGTATATAATAGTAAATTTCAAAATTATTACGTGTGGTTTCTTAAGCGTAATGGTTAATACCAATTGAAATTTGTCGGAAAATTTGAATCACCTTGCAGCTTTCTAGTGATATATATATAAAAAAATGAACCTTTTTCCTTAGGCAATTTTCAAGACGTAAATACAACAAGCAAGTCATATTTATATGGTCTCCGTAGTGAAGTGCGTAATGATAGTCAGAGTCTGTTATAAACACTCGACTTCAATTTTCGAGCCTGGCAATATCTCAACATTTTTAGACTTAAAATCGTGTGCTATCATTAAGTGTCATGAAGCGGATAAAGTGGCCAGTAACTAAAATGGGAGGTCTAAAATAACAATAGCTTCGCAGGGGGTACTGTTTTACAAGCACAATTATCATCTGTTTTGTTTTCTTCGACTTGCGTCTCAAACAAATTTGCAGTTTGGTTTGTAATGACAATTTTTTAAAAAGTTCATGAATAATGAGAATCAAGGTACAAACGCGCTAAGTCTATGGCGTCGATTTGGATAAAGATGATATGAACTCGCTCGCTGAATGTATACGTCTCTGGTTTGGAGACTATATTTGCAATATGCTAGTGCAATATAGTGCAACCATAACCTCTCGCCAAGTTAACTTGAACCAGTCAAAAAAGCTCCTCTAAGTTAACTTAGGACTATTTTCAAGTTAATTTAGACCAGTCATAGAGCAGTCATAAAAAACTACTCGAAGTTAAATTTAGAACTGTTCTAGATCCCCGACTGCTCTGACCAGTTCTGGGTTTAGCCCCTTGGGTGACGGCCCTATAGTCCGAAGGTCCGGTAGTCCGAAGGTCCGATAGTCCGAAGGTCCGGTAGTCCAAAGGTCCGGTAGTCCGAAGGTCCGGTAGTCCGAAGGTCCGGCAGTCCGAAGGTCCGATTGTCCGAAAATGTCACAAATCGTAAAAAATCGCTCAAACGGTGAAAAAAAAAGTTTATCGGAAATGTTGAAAAAGACTAACTGAGATAAGTTCGAGTCTGATGACGTGAAATTGATGAATACTGATTGTTATTTATTCAAGAGCCCCCCCCCCAAAAAAAAAAAATTAAGGTTAAAAAAAGAATGGAAAGCGACAACTCTGGCAAATATAATCAGATTCTAAGCTTAGCTTTTACAGTCAAGTGGTATACAATGTCTGTTCGTCCTTCTGAATTTAATGCTCCAAAACTTTTCATTTAAACGTCTGCCTCTCTAAAGCCGCTGGATCAGTAATAGATCAAATTGGTCACAAAGATCCTCGGATGGTCCCTTACAAATTTGTCCGTCATATATCAACACTACATCAATATTTAAGGTGGGCGCAAATGGTAGTGTCAATGTTTGTCAGTACAAAGTGAATTTTTGTAAAAGACCTTCCACACACTATTTTGCACAATGTATTCTACATAAGAAAATAAAAATGGTATAGTTGGCCACGATTAAAAAGTTAAAAACATAAAAATATGCAAATTAAAACACATATAAAAATGACAAAAAGGGAAAGAAGGGAAGACTGCCCAACGTTTCGGCCGTATGGCTTTCGACTAGGGGACTACCGGGTGACGTTGCGATGGAAACCAAAATGGGTCCTAGCTTTGCCTATTTATTTGTTAGCTCCCTCGAGGAAAAAATGTTTGCCATCACTTTTCGTCCTTCGTCCGTCTTCAGGTGTCCGTCGTCCGTCGTCAGATGTCCGTCAACAATTTCAAAATCTTCTCATCTAAAACCGCTAGGCCAAATGTAACCAAACTTGACTTGAATCATCACCAGAGTATGGCTTCTCAAAATTGTGTTCGATTAGTTGGCCGGTCAAACAACATGGCCACCACTGCTAAAAATAGAACATAAGGGTAAATTGCAGTTTTTTGCCAATACCTGGAAAGATATAAAAAAAAAATCTGACAAGAGTAAAAATGATCAGCATAATGAGATGTACATACCGTGAAATTTTAGAGAAAATCTAATAACCCATATCGGAATTATAGCCCTTAAAATTTTTTTCAAAATTTTACTTTTTAGCTCACCTGGCCTAAAAGGCCATCTGGGCTTTTGCCATCACTTGGCGTCCGTCGTCCGTCTGTCCGTCCGTCTGTCCGTCCGTAAACTTTTACATATTGACTATCTCCTCAGAAACCACTGGACCAATTTGGACCAAACTTTACAGGAATGATGTATGGAAGGTCCTTTACTTAGTTTGCCGAAATTTTTCCGATCCACTAAATAGCATGGTCTCCCGCGCTGAACATTGGACCCTATGGGAAAAAGCATATATTTGCTATCTCCTCAGAAACCACTTTGCCAAATTGAACCAAACTGTACAAGAATGACGTATGGAAGGTCCTTTACTAAGTTTGCCAAAATTTTGCCTTTCCGCCAAAAAAACATTGCCACCAGCGCTAAGATAGGTTTTACATTGGACCCTATGAAAAAAACATATATTTGATATCTGCTCTGAAACTACTTAAGCAAATTGAATTTGCTATCTGCTCTGAAGCTACTTAAGAAAATTGAACCAAACTTTACAGGAATGATGTATGGAAGGTCCTTCACATAGATTGCTGGAAATTTTCTTATCCAATAAAAACTATGGCAGCCAGCCCGAAACATAGTTTAACATTGGACCCTATGTGAAAATAATGTTTTTGTCTTCTCCTCTGATACCACTGAAGCAAATTCAACCAAACTTTACAGGAATGATGTATGGAAGGAACTTTACTTTACTTTGATTTGACAAAAAATGTATTTTAGTAAATTCGCCTGTTATCTTTCTGTTGCCATCAGAATTTCGCGCTTTTCTCGTAGCCCTCTTACAGCATATGTTGGGAATTTCTTTTAGAAAAAATGTCTACAATTTTTCCTATCTTGGTTTACAAAGGGTTAATTTCGAATTCGGACTATCGGACCTTTGGACTATCGGACCTTTAGCAGTCAGGATTCCATGACAGGTTAGAGCGTTCAGGGCTCTATGACTCGGCAGAGCAGGCAGGATTGTTTTACTGTTCCAAATTAGCTTTAAGTTAACTTACAATTGTTCTCATGACTACTCCCCTAGTTAACTTGGACAGCGGCAGTAGAATACCGAAGGAACAAATTAGTAGTATTTACAAAAATCGAAGTTCAAAGACATGGCAAAAACGAGAACACAGAAAACAATGACGTAAGACAGCTACAAAGCACAGAAATAAAAAACACAACATTCAAAACCAAGGCACTCACAGTCTGAACTCCCATGAAACTGAGAGTTATGTCTACACCTACTGTATGTACATTTCAAATGCATATTATCTGATTTCTCTGCAGATTTTTACTAATAGACGTATGGCTTTTGTAAAGGACATATACAAAATCAGTGTTATCTTAATTGACAGTTTAAAAATAATTATAAAATTTCAATTACATTTTGAAGCTCAAGGTTATTAATAATTACTTAAATACTCATGACAAATGAACAAATGGCAACATATGTACCATATCAGCGAGATTTTATTTAACGTTACTCTAAGAATAGTTAGTAAACACGTGATTTGCGAGTTACCTTGTCCTTTTCATATTTATTCATTTATCCTATGTGCACATTTTATGCTACTGTCTTTCCCTTTTTATCTAACAAGAATGCCTAAATGACTTTTATTGAAGCAGAAAATAACCGGGACAACGAAAACTAAAACTGTTATTCGCTTGTGAATCAAGATATTCTTATTGCCTTCTACACTGACAAAACTTGTAATTTGGAAAATGTATTTAAATCAGTGATTGCGCATTAATAGAGATTTCATCCTCTACTTAACTCATCCCTCGGTATAGAGTCTGTTAGTCTCGTCATGTGACACCGAGTAATCACGATAAAATTGAAATTTGAAAACGTTTCCAGCCAAAATATGACGTTGCGGGATTATGACGTCGAAATTATTTGTTCTCTATCAGTTTTTAAAGATCTTTGAGTTTATGGCCTTCCAAACGTTTAGATTTTATCTGCACTGAAGAGACATAAGTTGTCGAAATGCGCATATGCGAATTTAAATTTACAGTAACTTCGGTACTAAGTTATTTGTTGCCACTGGGTCGATGCCACTGCTGGTGGACTGTTAGTCCCCGAGGGTATTCACCAGCCCAGTAGTCAGTACTTCGGTGCTGACCCGAAAGC